>JAQFYZ010000072.1:0-80513 GCA_034695085.1 Cylindroiulus punctatus
AATTCCTTCATTGTCGAAATGAATTTCTCGTAGCTTAAGGCTATCCTTTGGAAGAGAATTCCAACGTCTGATGGCAATGTTTGCAATGGTAAAAACATAAAGTTTATAAAACATCAAATTATGGCCCTTATTGGGAGGGTGCAGCGAAAGGGTCGCCATCTAGTGGCAGTCGAGTAAGCTCCAATGAAAGTAGGATACTTTTATCAAATAACCTGGCGAAGTTCGATAAAATCAGGCTCGTGGTGCAAAAATAAATACGGAATGCTTTAAATACCAACAATTGGGTACCACGGAGTTAGTTAAAACCGTTAAAATAATAAGTAGCCTGCATTTACGAGCTTATTTGGGGAAAATGAAAAACTTCCCATTGCATTTGAAGCTTTTATCCTACTCTCGCCGCCATGAAAGTGACTGACTGCAGCGCCACCAGTGGCGTTGCACACTCCCAATACCCCCGTTCAGATTGCACTCATAAATCTAAATATCATAGGAAAACATTAATGTTTTTAACTCGCCACTTGACTGGGATATATAGAACATTCGGAGGTAAACTCAGTCACATATCGTGGAAAAATTCGTGCTGATATGTGTCTGAGTTTACCTCTGAATGTTCAACATATGAGAACACGATAAAGTTTTGAAATGTGAACCCCTACTGGTAAAGGATATGCAAGGCAAGGCAAGGCAAGGCTCGAAGAGAACATCTCTTATGGCCGTAATTATTTGTATAGGTATCTTGGTATATTCGTATAATATTACTAGGTGGAGGGACGGTCGTGGCCGGTTTTGTAGGGGAACTATCCCAGCATTTGCCATTACTGATTGTGGGAAACCACAAAAACCACAATCGGGTTAGCCGACCCGGGGTTTGAACCCGGGTCTCCCAAGGTAAAGGATATGTAAATAACTCGATAATGGTTATGGCGTTCGGATTAACTACAGCATATCCTGAGCATATTAAGGCCGCTTAAACCATGTGTTGATTTTTGAGCTTACATTCCCATTTCAGGGCCCTATGCTTGTCATGATCAAGGAACCAAGAGGGTTTGTTTCAAGTTGGGTTTAAAGATAATGAACGATTTTACAAAATTATGGCTTCGATGAAAACACGGACAAGGTAATCTAGATTGATCTAAGATTGATATCAACCGGACACAATCGTGCAAAAATCGTTTTTATTGCTGTATCAGTTGTTGCATTATAACTGGCAAATATATAAGTCCCATAGGGCTTGTATATTAATATGTATTTTCATAAATGAAGTTTTTCGTTTTTCCCCCATTAATGGTATTTCCAAATACATGTACTGAATACCAGCAAAGTGCATTAGTCTACGTATATTTTAGGTTATTAATTTGAAAGAATGTTTAAAGACAGCCTAAAGCAATGCCAAAGCTGTGAAGTTTAAAAGGTCCTCATATCTGAACGGTTTCAATGTCCAAATAATCTTTAGCGTAAGTGGACCATCTTGACAATTTTCAATAAAAAATAAATATTTTATCCTTCGTTAATTGACTGTATATTGTCGCCTTACTAACGTTAACTGGGCTAGCGGTCGTTTTTTTCAAGAGAAATAAGTTGGAAAAGCGATCGCATGCTTCACAACCTCATTTATGAATCTACAATTCTAACAATGAATATAAAGCTATTTTATCCTACCTGAAATTCTAGCATTACACAAAACACGCCTAATGCATGTATTGCAAAATATCAATTTTAAGCTACGAATGAAATACTCCAATGACACGCGACAGTATTCGTCAGAGAGTAAGATACATTTACTGATTTGTTCAATTTGGCATGAAGATTGACCAAATTGTGAAAAAAAAACCGGAAACTGCGTTCCCTTTCACAAACGCCCTAAACAGTCTCTGCTGACATTGATTAGTGCTTTTCCATGCACTAGCTAACTGCCGGAGCTACAGGGAACATATTTTGGAAAACGGTAGCGGAAATAATGTTTTTTAATTTTATTTTTATTTTTTTCCTTTACGGTTTCCAAAATTTGTTCTTTGTAACGATTACATTTAAAAAAAAATTATTTGTTGTAATGAGGGAAAGACTTCATGATCACCCTGTAAAACTTCAATGTACAATATGAACAAATCTTTTAGATCAAAACAAATTGAATTTTTACAAATTTACGAACTTTTCTGTTAAATCAATTTGTTGCCAACGAAGTGACATATTTTCTTACTTTGGAGTATATTTGCACTAATCTACTGGTGGCGATGAAATCAGTAATATATTTGCATTTTAAGCTACGTGCATCTCATCTAAGCTTAATCGCCAATGCTATTCCAGAAAACTTGCTAAGTGGCATTCGGAAGATTAATGCCCAATTCGTTAACTTTGCTTACAATATTTTTCAAATTGAAATGAAAATATAATCCAGATTTCACTACTACTACTAAAATGCGATTAAATATTCGATACACTTAGGACGTATGTAAATGAGTACCAAAATACTACAGACAAAACAACTACAAAGAATTTGGCCCCAACAAGCGATAGCCCATGTGTCAATTACTGATCATTATACTGTACATATAGGAGTTTGGGCTGGTTGCAACTCATAACATATCAAGTAGTCGCCTCTTTTCTAATCTAGATTTGTTTGAACAGAGGCGCCAACATGAAGACGAGATTTTTTTGGCAAATCCTTACGTGTCAAAGTCACAAAATAAAAAAAACTGGTCATGGAAGGAAACACTAAATCTTCTCAGAACATCAGGGAAGCTGCCCAAAATTAACAAATATTAATGAATGGAGAGTTTGCTAATAATTATCTAGTCAAGGGCAGCTTGGCATAGGCAGTAATCAATAGAATTTGCCAGCAATGTACAGTGGAATGACAAATCGAATGTGAAGAGCATTTGTATTTGATAAATCGATGTCTTTTCTAAGATCTAGAAATTTGAAGCAAAACATCAACTTTAAATATTTGATCTTTTTTACAGGTACAGAATACGAAGTTGATGTTTGGTGACATGCATGCATTTCGAAAGGGACAATGAGATGTTTTGAACTATATCTCTAAAATGCGTTTACGATTTTAGAGAACAAACTCGACTGAATCAGTCAGATAAAATTAAAGCAATTGCATGATGTGGAAAGATGTTGGTACATATACAAAGCTTTCACAAAATGAAAAAACTGTATATGGGACAACTAGCCTCAATTGGTGGGAAAACATGAATGTATGTACACACTGTACATCATTTCTGAATGAGCATATATGCGTTAGCAGCTTACTTTCGAATGCAGATTTTTCCTGAAAACATATGTGGATATGTTACACGAGGTATGCAATAGTCATCATTAATAACTACTGTTTAACAGGAACTACTTATAACAAACAAAATCATAAACATGCAATAAAAGCAATCCTACTTCTAGAAATCAACATGGAAATGAAAATAATAAAAAATGCAAACAAAAATGTAATTTAGAATTATCTTCGGGCAACTTCCCTGACACTCGACCAAACCACTGCAGTCAAAATGGCACACAAGGAAAGAAGAAATAGGTCTCATGGCCTTTGCAATTGCATTGGCTCGAAGTCACTACAGCAAAGAAAGAAAACAGAGAAGAAAAAGAAATCAAAATTTTGCGACCTGATTAAATGCAAAGCAAATTGGATGTACTGCAAAAAAATAAGTACTTGGGAAGAAATTTGAAATAAAGCAATAAAGCAGAAAACGTAATTTTGAGCAAAATCAACTGAAATAAAATAATAAAAACCTATCATGACAGCTGCTGCCCTAAGGCTGGACAATTTCAAACTTGCATACTGCAGTTTATTTGGAACGCCAAAATTTTTGTGCTGCTGAACATGTGACCCTTTAATAGGTCTTATGCAACTGGGTGATGTACATTGTAAGTCGCATCTTCTCCAAGAAGATGAAGTGAACGAAGCAATAATTTCTTATTAAAAAATGTAACACAGGAAACGAGGAATAGTGAAATATGCTCATGCTCCCCATGTCCTTAATAAAAAAGAAATTGAATAAAAGAAATAACTGACATATTGATTACATAATGTAATTCCATTACATAAGATACGAAATAAAAATATGGCCTCAAGTAGTTTTTAACCACTATTTAACCGGATGATTTAAAACACCTTCAATTCAATCTACAAAATCTTGCAGAGGAATTTGTACTACAAACCGCAGGGTTTAATTAAAATAATTTGAACACGCGTATGGTTGTCAGGTTCGTAGTGACCATGCATGAAAACATACTTATAATAAAGTATTTCAAATAACAGACATCAACAAATTTTCTTATTCCGAGGTGAGCTCTTCGAGGATCGACTCGGTTATAAAACAAAATGCAATAACTGCATGCATTGTTAAGCTACCTTACTCAAGCCACCCCTATTGCCAACAACCATGAAAGTTTGGTAAATCTTTGACGCACACATCTTGTATCACAATGAAGCACAAAAACAATAAGCAAAAGACTACAAGATACCAAGGATACTTTGGAGCCAAGTCAGAGATCATTTCAATGGTTCAATGGTCCAAAGTGCCCTTTGATGTAAGCTAAACAGAGCTACCACACCAAGGTGGAGAAGAAGATTGAGACTTACGGTCGGTACCTGTAGGAAGGCATGCTGCCAAATGTTATGATTCGGTTAGCATTCTCTACTGACGTTTCTTCTTCTTTGTCTTTGCTTCCCACTTTAACGGGGATTTTTCGCACAATTGGTTTCTTCATGTAAGGTGGGTCATAACGTGGGAGCGTACTTCTCCTCCTGCAAGTCAAAGTTATTAAGACTTTAATACAGGCTTTTAAAATTTTTTCGGAAATTGCATCACATGCTACTAAACATGCTTTTAATTCCAAATATGCTTAGTTGTGCCTGAGTCATGGCAGGCTGCACCAAGTAAGCACCATATAGCACAATGCTTGCAATAGTACATGTTCATGCAAACATGGATAAAAGGAATGTGTGGCACTGCCTGAAATTTTTGTTACATCAACAAGAATCGCAATGACATTGGTGCAACCAGCCATAAATATTTCAAACTTTTCTTAGATTACAGACTAAAGCGCATTTGCTCAAATTTATTATACTGATTGTGGTCGCAAACAATTATAGCAGCACGTCAATTTTGAACAATTAAATTTCAACAATAGGCAAATATAAATATGGTGATTATCTTCAACTCCAGAACATTGATTCAATCAACAAATTAAATTCTGATTGTAGTGATAGTGCAGATTATAAGTTGTACACATGTAATGCGAATAATGAGATCAATGCCAATTTAACCCATTTACCCTATGAAGTACAGCTTAGAACAGTTATTATACAACTACGCTCACAGTCTTTTGGGCAACAACAGGCAGATCTATCTATCTCAATACTAACAATTACTACAGATTAGACCCTGCTTCAAATGCGCACACAAGATTTTTACTTCAATCCCATTTGTCTAGTATATACAAGAATGACTCCTGACCAAGCTGTCGCAGTTTATCCCATGTAGTTTTTGATGATTTACTTTTTGCCCTTTTTATTTGGTACAACCCGCCTCCAAGCCTTCGAGTCGTTGGGGGAAGCCCACTCTCTTATGTTATCTATAGCGGAGCAGGGTCTAATCTTTAGTCCAACCAACAGTTATTTGAATATTAAAAATTATTGAAAATGTAAAGAGAGAAAACTACTTACTCGTTCATATTTCATTTCATCTGCAATTAACACGATAATAAAAATCCACAACAGCACGTGCACACGAAACAAAGATTAATCAAATCGGACTGAAAAGTAGTCCATCTGGCTAAAGTGGTGGGTGGATTTTTCATACAAATTCACAAACAAACAGCCTTTGTTCGAGACCGAAGGCAAAAAAGAAATAATTTCGATTTATTAAAAAATCAAATCTATCCCCATTTTGAAAAACCGTTTTGAGCCCGTTATTAAAGTCACGAAACCAAGTCTAAATTTCTACTGTCCATTTTTCCAAATACTGTCCAAAGTTCCAATTAGTGGTGCAAATTTTTATTTACTGTCCAAGTTACCAGTTACTGGTGTCAATTTCTAATTACTGTCCAAATTGTCAAGAATAAAGGAAGTCAGTTAAAACGTACCAATGAACAAGACATACATTGAAACAACGATTTCTTGTTTCAACTAAATAAATAGAGAAAAACTACTGATAACGGGTGAACTACGATAAGGGCATTATCGGTAGGGCGTAGACATATACTAACCTGTAGCAGACAGCCAATAAAGCAAATGCAACAAAGACGCCACCCACCACTGAGACCAAGGAGGCTACCATTAGAGGAGTGTCGCTACTGCGAGAGTTCACTGTGAGGGACAAAAGGTGAGGACAGGTGAGTGGTGCAAGATGACCACGGTTTCCCACGAGCCACTTTGGCAAATGTTTCCAATGCTCAAAGATTGGACAGGAGAGCTCTTTCCGGAGAAACCAAAGTCATCTTACTCCGAGAAAGATAGCGAACGGAAGCGAAAGAATGATTCGGAGAGTATGCAAGGAGAGGAGCTTATGAAAAAAAGAAAAATAAATGACAATGAAGATTAACATCATCCACGGCTATAAGGGCACAGGGCGTGATTCCAAACAAGAAGCAAAAGGCAACCAAAGATGGCAACAAACGAAAGAAGAAACCAAATCCAAGCAAAAATACTGAAGTGAGGCACTGACTCAGAAGCCTCTTTTGGAAAGATCAGCAACAGCAGCTAGCACACTGACACCACACCGGAAGAACGTCGAGAAAGTTCACACAGTACCCTACAGAGATGCTTGCCACCAATGAAATGATACATTACCTGTAACAGACTGCCGTGAGGGCAAATAAAACGAAGACTCCCCCAACTACTGATACAAGCATTACGACCAAAGATACTGCACTCACTGAACTACGATCCGTCCCTGGAAGAAGCATTTTACGACGACTGTTAGCTTTTTTTGGGGCAAAAAAGCTGAAGGACGAAAACCCAACCGTACATGTAACACACGGATTCAACAAAACTGCCAAGGAGCACGACTTGTACAAAGACACAGCCAACAGTTCATAACTTTTCAAAGAACTTTGGGAACCTACACGAACTGAGCATACTTCTAACCGATTCGAAATGAAAATTTTGATCGTCTGCTGGCTGAATTTTCGTACAAATCGCTAAATTACTAGTTAACAAAGCCGGTACCATGAAGCTAAAGTCATGCGATATGTGCATCTAAGGTACCTGAAGACCAACGTCTTCGTAAAACAGATTTTAGCCAACTAAACTACTTTCCATAATTTTCGTTTAAGTTTATAAGCACAAGAAGTGTCTAAACACTTATGCACGCATTCCAAGATTAGCCCGCTCAGAAAATCTAAATAACCTCGAAGAAATGTAACGTAAACGGGTGCAAATATGTGCAGGGCTGAAATGTCATGCAATCATAACTCAGAAAATCAGTGTGATTACTTCACCGACGGACGAACACGAGAAATAGAAGAAGGTAGTCAGTATAATAGTGTACCCGGTACAGGTAATTATGTCCTGTACCAAATGTGTACAAAATATTACTCTTTCAACCCTACTTGTAAAGCATACAAAAATGACGTCCCACTAGCTGTTGTAATTTATCTTTCTTATTTTTTTTGTGTGGCTTATTCTTGTGTGAAATCTAACCTAATCTAGAAATGTGATTTCATTTAGCTACCCAACCGCCAAGCAGTCACTGCCAGCCAAAGAGCAGTTAGGAATTAATAATAGGCAATACAGCCGTTCACTAAACCCAATAAAAAATTATGTATTATGTATTATATATGTAGTATATAACTAACTACACGTATCTTATCAAAATTACTTTCTTCAATTGCTAATGTATATTTACAAATACAGCTAATCAGGAAAAAAAATGGCTAATGCAGATATTTCCTCCTCCTCCATTAACATTGGAAAAATTATATTCTAATTTGGAATATATGCATACTGAACAAGTTGTGATTTTGTTCAGTTTGAGTTGTGCTGATATTAAAAAATGGCAGTCCCAAGGGTATTTCTAATATATGTATGTAGGTTCAGAAGAGAAGGTAACGGACCATGATTGCGGCACAACAGATACCACTTCAATGATGCACTTGGGGCAGCTTTGATTTAAAGCAAAATTATGTGAATGCCTTTCAGCAAAAGCTAATATTTGAGTTTAAGTACAAGCCTAATTTAAATGTTCACAGATTTAATCAAATTATCCAAAGCGCAATTTAATAGACCAAATATGTAAATATATAAGAGACATTTTGGAATAAAATAAAATGTAAAATATTAAAATTGTTTTACGAATTAAATTTAAATTCCATCAGTGAAGTGATGTATAATATGCACTGCAGATAAAGGGACGAGATTAGGAATGTTCAAATTGCAAACAGTACAAAATATAAAACATGCCCATGCGACATGTAGAAGCATCAACATTCGGATATACATAATGCAAACTCACTTCAGAGAAAACAGTACTACATCGGAGCGGTAAGGATACGTTATAAAGATACCACATTTTCATGTACAACCTAATTATCAAATGCAAACTATGGCTTCTTGAGTTCAAGGTTTTAAAAACATACTTTGCAATTTGCAAGTAGAAAACCTCGTTGTAAAGTGACAGAGAATGACTAAATGTCAATCATAAATTCATTGCTAAATTCACTGTCAATTTTGAGCTCCTCCAAACCTTGAAGCAAAAGTTAACCAAAGTTAAGCGTGGAACTTGAAACACAAACGTAGTCCATGCATACATTTATATTCAGTGTTTGCAATACATAAACAGTGTCAATTGCGTAACAGTAAGTTAAATGCGTGTAGACTTTGATGTTGTTGTGAATCGCTCCTGTATCACATGAGCAGATTCATTATTAATGCTAATGAACATGTACATGGGAACAAGCTTAAACAAAACATGATTTGTCACCAGTGATAACGAATATATTCTCGCTTAATGTTGAACATATATGCCTTTGTAATGCATAGAATACGTTTAGTTTTTATAAGTTTTTTTGTAAAGACGATATGGAAGGAGAGTGTGCCCTAAGATGAGACTAAGAATATCACCACGACGACGGCATATGAGCAGGCCAAGATACAAAGAGACACTTACTGTGTGGTATTACATGTACGGTTTATGAAATATTCGGACACAGAGAGTGAGTACCAGAAAAGCATGACCACAAATGATGCTTCATGGTGGCAGTGTTATTGCTGAATTGAGCTTTTTTGTATATTTATGTTTTTGTATAATTCGTTTGAGGGTGCTAATTGCGGGTGTAGAAAACAAAGAGGTCAAGCTGATGTGACAACTAGTGCAAGAATGAATGGACGCAAAAAATAACACTAAAGTGCTAACCAAAATGGGCATAAATAGCCGTGGAGGAAGATTGTGCTTGAAATTTACGAAAAACGGAAGAATTAAAATATGTTAACTACAGGAATCATGAATGAAACAAGCTTCATGGTGGTAACCCTTTCACAGAAACATGATCTTTGATTGCAAAATAAATTCTTAGAATTGCTAAAACTATACGTTTAAAAATATAGAGAGTCATAAATTAAAGTTATTGGCACAAAAACTCATTTCCGTTAATATTTTGTAATTTATTTTGCAATCAAAACTCCAACTTCACCATATTCAATAGCATGACTTGCGATTTCAAATGACAAAATTGCAGACCATCTAACCACAAACCATAGTAAATGAACAGGAAATGAATTATCATAGTATGACCAAATATGGCAATAAGCAATTTTGCTATTGCTTGTTAAAAACCAGCCGGTTTCGACCACAGAGATAATTTCTACTACAGAGATAATAGTTACTTTCAATAGCAGAACAAATTACTGATTAGTGGTTGAATGAACTAAAATTTCGGAAAATCTAGTTTACCAGTTCAAAACTATACATGTAATTGAATCATGAACCTATCATGCACTTGTAATTTTCGATCAAATGGGCGAAATTAGCGAATTAACGAAAACCCCGAAATGGATATAGGATTGATAATTTCGAAAAATTACTCTTGTTATGAATTGGTAAACACATAATTAGCCATGCTAACGTAAGTTGGCGGAAATGAAAAGAGCATGGAAACTAAGTCATTTCATGATGATAAATCGGCACCATAGTAGATGTAGTTTGAAAAAAAAATCGTCTAATCAGACTAATTTAAGAAGTAAATAAGAAGCGACTTCCAAACTCTTTTCAATCAATTTCGCCTTCCACAGCCAATCAAACGAATAATGACGAAATTACTGATGAAATGTCAAAAGTTATAGCCCAGGACAAGCTTTCTCACCAGCAAAAGCGAAATTGAATTAATCGAAATTGATCATTAATGAAATTTTGCAGAGCGAGTAAAAAGATGTTACTAAGTACATTATGTGATTATAATTATGTTAGCTATATGATGGATCACAGCGGATTTATTGAAACCGCTGCCATCAATTATAGACACCTTGTAAAGGATCCCCATTTCCATAACCTAAGGAACTGGAAACTAATATTTCCTAGGGTTTTCAATTGATTGGTTGTGGTATTTTTATACATAGGGTAAACCGTGGTCTTACTACATTTTGCACTGGATCTGCAATTAGAATCCGACCAGCACTGGTCCTTTTTCATAAGCCATGAACATTTTGACGTGATTTTGTTGCTGAGAATCTAACGAGATCTCCAAAATGGGGCCAACTGATGACGTTCAAACAGGTAGAACGGCGCCATCTTGTTGCAGTAGACCAATTTCGCGCCTGACTCACAACAGATGGTGTATCAATATAGGACCCATTGCAAATCTGGCAAGTAAGGGCCACGGTATTCCCAAAGGCTTTTCAACACAATTTGGAATGGAAGGTACCCAAGTTGGCTCACTTACCATATGTGAAAACTGAGACGGGGTCTGTAGCACCAGGTGTAGTTACCCCTGGAGTAGGGCCAGGCAATCTGGTCGTGGGGAATGTAGGTGAAATGGTGGTGGTGGTGGACGGGGCTGTGCGGTTGCTTTTCAAGCTGCAATCGGAACCGCCCCAGAATTCATCACAGAAACAGGTATTGATGTTTGAACAAACCTGCAAGAGAGCCAGGGTCACGCAAGGTCGCTAGGTAGCAAGTGTCACATAAGAGGGTCTGGTCCCACAACTTACCCCATGGCCTGAGCAGTCCAAAGCCACATTATTGGAAAGGCAACGGCCCAATTGTACAAAAAACTTGACGCTCACACATGTTTGATTAACGCAAATCTAGAAGCAGAAAGTGTCGCTGACATGGAGAATGCAGCGCACAGTGGTCACAAGGAGACTTGTGACATTATCCACCTCACGCTTTATGGCTTTTATAGGCAACACTGTTCTAAAAGGGCTCTTTGGACATGTAAAATATTGACTTGGGGCATTTGGAAAATATCACAAAATTTGACAGAAACGCTGATGGCGAATACTCAAAAGATAAGTAGAAACATCATGATGAGCAATGGTTTTAAAAACTACATTTTCAATAATAAAGTTGCGCCTTAAGCGATTTTTTTGAGAACAAGAGCCATTTTCATGCACAAATTTGTTGGGTATGATTATGAGACATTGGATAGAATGTGCATTTTCTTTTTACGTAATATTAATAATTTAGATACGCCGCCCTGCAGGCGCAATTTTTAGAAAAGCTAAATCACAAATGATGATATCAGACAATGACAACGGATTTTAATTGGCGCCAACCCATACTGAAAGAGTTAAAAGTTCTGTAAGTACAGTATTTACCTTATCGTCCCCACATTTCGTTCCATCCGCAATTAATCCCATATTAGGCATCCTACCTATGGATCCGGTGGTCACCCTAGAAATTTGAGCGCATCATCCGATGATTGCGATTTTAGTTACCGATTGCATGATTTTCGCCTTAAAGACAACATAATAAAGTGGAACTCACTTGCACTCGAATTCTTCGCCTCCAATGGACACAATGGTCCTCGAGAACTTCTCTGACATGCCAGTAACTATGGGGATTCTGGAGCCGCCTTTGCACTGCAAAGATCCGCACAGGACGTTTCTGCGTGAAATTGGTTTGAGAGACGTCAGTTCCGCTCGTTCTGCAACGGAACTGACGTCACAATAGACCTCTTACGTTTTGTCACATTTCCGATAGCTGCCATTGATATCCATGCCACAATTTCCATTGAAACTGCCCTGCTCGTTGTACAGAGCGAAGCACTTCTCAGAAGCTGTTTTTCCACCTGGAGGGCAAATGTCATTTCAACACAAACGAACATACATGTATGCTTTATGTGGGCAAAAGCCCAAACTTCAAAGTAGGCGTTCAGCATTACCCATTCCCCAAATGTAACCGCACTGGTCATCCCTGGTAGGGCAGGACCCCTTGAAGCAGTAGCCTTTGCCGTCCATGCAACTGTTGCCATTCTTCTTGTACGTGTCGGATGGACATTGACCCATTTTGCCATCGCAGAATTCAGGAATGTCACATTCAGTTATCGAAGGGCGACATAAATGCCCCGCGGAACGCAGCTGAAAACGGGACGATTTGATCAAATTCCCGTAATTATTTCAAATTGTCAACTCTTCTAAGGCAAGAAAACTCACTTTGCATTTATCACAACATGGCCCGGTCGAACATTCCGCTTCGGCCGTCAATTTGCAGGTTATGGGATCGCAACAGGGATCTTTAATAGGGCACTCCTGTAACATCAGTTGATGTTTAAAACAATGTCAGGATACACCACGAAATATGCCCAGCTCCAATTTCGTAGTTTATTAGTATTTTTTGGATTTATCATATCCTAACCTAATTAAGCTAACTAACTATTGCTGATTTAGCTGCCTCAAACGATCAGACAATCACTGCCAGCCTACGAGCCATTAGGAGGACCTGGACAGCAGCAAGGCATATTCCGAATTACAGAATAATGTCGATCTATAACATGTTTCTAAATAAAGATGACTTGTCTTACATGCATTGTTCCACAGTCGCAATCCTCGCCCTTGTCCACAACTCCGTTTCCACATGATTGCGACTCGTCCAGCTACATTGACAGGACCAAATATTAAGTCTTAAAAATCACATGGTGGTTCCAGATACCACCAATTCGATTTTTCTAAGCACTGCTCAAGTTTCATGCTAATAATTACCTGATTAGGCTTATTGAATAGACAATTTCCGTGCCCACTGCGCAGTGATGCCACAAAGTTTCTCAGACTGCAAGACGAAAACCGGTAGGGTTGCACAGTTTCCTGCGTGCTGCAAGATTTTTAAAATAATTTAGAACTACTTTAAAAATTAAAACATTAAAACAGGTACCATTATAGTTAGCTTACACAATGGACTCGTCCATGATGCAGCCATGCCAGTCGGGACACTCGCATTCTGGTAATAAATAAATCTTATTACACGAAAACAACGATAAAGGTCATTTCCAATAAAATCAAACTTTTTCTTAATCATTTTTGGTATTTGGGACACACGCATTCAATATATGGGTCAATGACGAACATTTAATTGAGTGAACTTAAACGAACACTTACTGCTGTCATCATGAACCATTCCCATGTTATGTCCAATTGCATGGGCCATAGAAATCGCAACTAAGTGAGGCTCATAAATGTTCATATCCTGAAAACGGAATGATACTACCATTAATTTTCTAAGATGATATTAAACAATTAGCAATTTCCATATCCGGCCTCAGGAAACAAAAAAATTTCTTTGGTAGGCACCATACGAATATGCTCGAAAGTTACAGAACGTTTAAAAATTTAAATTAAAATTGATTTTAATAAATAATTTTTTACATAATTATTCAGATCATAAACCTAAGAATAATATCTGAAAAGGTCGAAAAATGTCCAGAAAAAGATTACAAATTTTGAAAGATACAAACAGTTTTAAACTATAGCATTTTGAAATATTCAGTATCAACTGAGTTAATCAACTAATGTCAACTAATGATAAAACAAAATTATATGAGATGATAACTAGTTCACAAAATATACATGCAATGTCAATCATTGGTTGTAAACACGCTTGCTGATTTCTTGTGAATAACCACGGTTCAATGACGCGTGATCTTTAGCCCAAAAAGCTTACACGATAACCAATTCATGGTAATCCCTAGTATAAATAACGCATTCATTTCCAAAGAAAAACTAACAGTAATTACCGAAAACAACTCCAAAGAGATCAATCCATTCCATTAATTACTTTATTTTTTGTTTCCATTTCTCCGAATTTTTAAAGGTCGAACGCATTTCAAACATTTCCAGAAGGTTTTTTTAGAGGTTTTAGAAAGTCTGGTAGTCATCAATTTGATGGGAACGAACCACGAGTGCACTCACCTTGCTTACGCCCACTGCCTTTGCAGTACAAATACTGTCAGGCACTGCCATTCCAGCTTCCCCACCACGAAATTCTATCCCACTGCAAAACGGACAATAGAGCGTGATTCTAGATGACCAAACCCTCCGAGCAACAGATGAAAAAAAAATGCTCTATTTACGTCAACAACTGGGTGGTATCTTTTGCTATTTTGTAAAGTTTACGTGAACCATATTCCATGAAGCTTATTAATGCACTACGGACATCGCTGCTAACTGCGATTTGATCGCCATCACCCCAAGTTTCCAAGTACACAATAGACACTCTAGTATTGAGAGCGATGAAGTACTGAAAATAGAAATAAAAAAAATGGTTAGGATGCCCATGAAACGTTAACATACCGATTGGCCTCGTTTCTACGCCACACGTGCCATGCATGGTCAACTGGTCATGTTAAGCTTGATTACTGCAAATGACCAATGGCATCATGGATAACCATAAAAGCCACATCTCTTGTCATGTGGTATTAAGTACACACGCTCATAATTTCGTAAAGCAACCATCGTGGGACTAAGTAAAAAATCAGAAACTGTAATGCGATAGGCAGTGATGGATGAACTTGCAACGATGGCAATTACAGCGTTGGGATATTGCCAACTGGGAAATCGTACAAATGCAGTTCTTTAACCGCTTAATAAAGTAGTTTACACAAGTTCAACAAGCTTTAACAGCGTCTTGTCTCATTATTGTTTTTTTTGTGAAAGTTCTACAAGTTACACGCAGCGCACCATTGGAGTAACGACAATTTTGTGAGTACACTTTCAGCATTAATCTTGTGTAATCCCGTCTAATTTTCAACGCTTTTGATGTAAAATTTAATTATTTGGTGCAACAATTGTATACAGCAGCGTGCGTATTGTTTCCAACTTTCATACCTACAGTATACGAATACTTTGCATCGGAAGAAGAATTATGGGGCAACTCCAAAATTTTACTTCTTTAAAGCGATTATCATGTTTGGAAAAGACTGGTATAGTCTCTGCTCCACCCCTGCACAATGGCTCCTGTCCAAGATGTTTCGAATTTAGTTAATTCGTGAATTTCTTATGTATAACATAACCATGACTGAATTGCCAATCAATCAAAGGCAATTAGCCAGCCTACAACCCTTTACAAGATGCCCACTATTTCATAGTATATGCTGAAGTGGGGACAATACCAAAATATCCCCTCGTTTGTTGCCACGCATCCTCCAATCCAGTTTTGTTTCTTGCAGGCTTTCCTTTTCTACATTCAAAATCGCCATGCATTCTACAAGAATTTCTAAATTAATACTAATTTCCATAACATCGACTTGGACGCTGACATCCTTGGTATTAACTGCTGGATGTCTAAAGTCTGCAGAGGACTCTGCTTGCAACATTTCCAAAGACCACGGTATTACCAGGTTACAGTGTTGCGGCAGCAACCACTATCGATTAATGGAGGCGTTGAAATCGGTAAATACTTCCGTTTTCCGCTTGGACATAGAGGAATCCTTATCAGTGCTGCCTACCAAAGCCATGGCCTCCATTCGAGCAAAGGTCCTTCGTGTGTCGGGCAACCTGTCCAGAATGGACCCCTTAGCGTTACGCGACTTTGGGGGCACTATCCAAATGTTGCTCCTGGCCAACAACGACCTGACCCGGCTCTGGAAAGGTGCATTTCGCGGTCTGGACCAAGTAGAAGTTCTGGACCTGTCCTGGAATCGTCTTTTCTACTTGGATCCTGGCCTTTTCGAGCAGCTTCCCAGCCTCTGGAAGTTGGACATGTCCAGGAACCATCTAACCTACCTTCCCAGTGGCATATTCGGGGATCTGCCCTCCCTGTCATACCTGGACCTGTCCCACAATCAGCTGGTTGACTTCAAGGACTGCTTCGATGCCTCCAGTTTGGTGCAAGTGCTCAACTTAGCTCATAACGCCATAGATTACCTCCATCAGACGTTTGGCCAGGGCCTGAGCGCGCTGAAGACTCTCTCATTGTCCAACAACAAGATGTCCGAGTTGATGAACTTTCACTTCAAGAACTTGCCACACTTGGAGGTCCTGGATCTGTCGCACAATCAAATTTCCAGAATGCAGACGGAATCGTTGCAACCCATGCACTTCCTGCAGGAGCTGAACATGTCTCACAACTTCCTGAGCAGGATGGCAGTCCAAGCCCTGAATTCGTCGATTTTTCTGAAGAAGGTTGACTTGTCCAACAATCACATCACGTTCCTCACTCCCGGCACCTTTCACTATCAGTACTTCCTGACAGAGCTTCGCCTCCACAACAACCACCTGACCCGTCTTGATCCAGATGTCTTCGCAAACATGTACGTCCTGGAGCACCTGCGCCTGGACAACAACCGGATCACAGATCTGCCAAACTCCCTATTTCGCTATGCCACCAAATTGGAAGTACTGCAGCTAGCGAACAACAAAATCAGCGGTCTGTGGCCTAAAGTCTTCGAAACCCAAAGAATGCTGCACACCTTGAACGTTTCCAGAAACCAGCTGTCGACTATAAGCCAGAGGCTGTTTCACCACATGGGCCAGTTGCGCCACTTGGACCTGGGCCATAACAACATCTCCGTCCTAGACAGGACAAGCTTCGAGGGGCTGGAAATGCTCAAAACTCTGGACTTGGGGCACAATCGAATTGAGCTAATCAACGTTGGGACCTTCGAAACACTAGAAAACCTGGATACGCTGAACGTGCCCCACAATCGTTTGAAGAAACTGCCTCGAAGCACAATGCCGAAGCAGCTGAAGACGTTGAAAATATTCAGCTTGGCGGGTAAGTGTCAGAAACACTGTTGTTTTATGATAAATAATTAAAACACACTATATTCCCTTAATGGATCACGATTGGTTGTTAAACGTTACATGCAGCTGTGTTGGGATAACAGTAAGCCCAATAACCAAGAATGACACAAACATAAAATTTGTGAGTGACGTCTAATTGTTCCAAAAATTTACTCATCTCATTGATGTATTATACATTTTAGGTAATCCCTTGACCTGTGACTGCACCTGGTTATGGATCGCCCAGGCTGACACCAACAACCTACACGTGTCCAATGCAATTTGTGACAGCCCTTTGCAATTGCGAGGTCAACGTGTGACGACGTTGGCGCCCTTTCAGCTCAAGTGCCCCAAAAAGCAGGGCATCTGATAGATGCATCATCAAATGGCAAAATGCGATGTTTATTGCCAGGACAAACTAACCAGCGAGCAAACTAGATGGGCTACTGGAAGGCATCTACTCACCATGTCCACTATGTTGACAACCTGAATGACGTCATGCATCACTTGTATTCGGTTGGTTGTGTTACGTTTTTGGAACTGTAAACAAAGAAAAGGACGCATGAATGTCGAGGGTGAAAGACTGAGAAGTAATAAAGAAGAATGGATAGTTTCCATGTAATTTTACGAGGCTTTAAACACGGACAATAGAATATCAATCGGAAAAAAATATATATTTTGTGTAGGGCGCTGCTCGCGCCATTTATCAACATGTTATTGCCATCGTCTGAAATAAAGAAACCATCAAAATAACTGGCTCAGAAATAAAGCGGTAATGATAGTTTGGAAATAAAAGCCAATCCCCGGGCAACACGGGTCGAAGAATGCCAATTGGCGTTTATACCATTACCTGCGCCATATTGGCCGACTGACAATTTAGGAAACCCATGGCAAGAAAAATGAAAATGATAAATAATTTTCAGGGAAGTAATAACGTTGTAGCCGAGCCTGAAAGTGGTGAGCAAAAAGTCATGGGGTCGATTTTCTGGACAGTAACTCATCGTTGCCCAAAACGTGTGATGTCACGAAATTCAATTTTCACCTAAAAGCCTTTGATCGACAGACATAAAAAACATAAAAATCATCGCTATACACTATGAATTTTTGCAAAAATTAAATCTGCATACTTTCTCGCACAAAACTGGCCATGAGGAATATTTTGTCCTCCAAGCCTGTGAGAAGGTCTAGTGTGACATCACCCGAGCAAAAACTTAAAGGTGACGACAGGTCGATGAACTCAATTTGAGAGCATTAGAAATACTCGACTTGGTTCCAATCACCGATAAATGGCTAATTGGATTTGACGTCTATTTATCTAGGCGGCTGGAGATTTTGCAAATACAAGCTGGGGGTAAAATAACGAGCTTCAGTTGGTCAATGCTTTGAGTGAATTTGCGAATTTGTCATGTCTGGACTCCAATTAGTGGCAAAATTGACCAGTGAGGAGGAGATACAACGCCTCTATTTTTACAACACATATGACCTTTTATAAATGAACGTAAAATGTAACTTACCATATTTTTGTCTACTACCAGAGCGAGTTCTACGTATTTGGTGACTTGGCGAACATCCCTTTTATACTGTAAATCAAGAAATAGTAGTTTAGAATCCAACTTCATTTTTATCACGCATCGATGTGCATGTACAGGTATCTTAAATTATAAATATTTAAATCTAGATATTGATAACCCTGCTCCGACAACCCATATTTGTTTTAAAGACAGCAGTTAGAGCCTGGTAATGCCATTAAAATGTTTCGATTTACAGAAACTACAGTGTATATTTGCGAATTACACAACATTGCCATTTGGCTTCCCTCAAAGCTAGTAAGTTGGCAGTGATTGCCTGTTGTTAAGGGGCAGCTACATCAAAATCAGAAATTACATACTGTATTTAGGTCAGTTTAGATTAGTTTAGATTAAGCGTACCAATCAACATCAGAAAAAACTTGTCTTCAATTAGGACAGGTGCTATTATTGCATATTAATATAAACATTTTGTTCACATTTAGAGCGAAACCAGATCTAATTTTAAGGTTACCCGAAAATGATTTACTGAAACCTCCCTATTGCCACTGGGAAGCCTTACATCTGGAATGAATTTCACAAATTTTACCAGGTTCAATTAAATCCGACAACCCAATTCATTGGGTTATTTCCATCTGATCAGGGTGCACGACAAGTGCAACATTCAATTTCCAATAGCTTTTAATAGTGTGCGCAGCTTTACATTGCGGTGTTACTTTAAATTTGCGTTTCTGTCCTGTAGCAAAAACGTCTACATTTGCCATCAAATCGATAGCATTAACAATTAATAAATATGCAAAATGCTCTTCCTGCAAGGTGAGCTAGTGTAAGGACGAATTTAATGAAGAGAAAGAAACTCAGCTAGGCAAGGATCAAAGGTTATCGTTGCGAGCAAAGAAAACATCAGAAATAATTAAAAACATGGTTGGCTACAACATAAACACGTGTTAATATGGGCGAAGGGAGTGTGTTATTATCGATTATTGCCTTCCGAGGCCGTAAACTAGAGTTTAAATAATCAAGCGCCCTCCGCCATTTCTGGCGCTCCACAGGCGCGTGATATGCACACAATAAGGATTTTCAGATATAATTGTCTACACAGCCGAAAGTCTAAAGCACTTAGAGAAATCAATGAAAATGAAAGATTCATTAAGACTTTACAATCGAGTGCAACGAGGGACCAATTTACTAGCCAACTTTTACTTACCCTCCGTTTGTCATCGTGTTTTCTGTACTGAACAAATCCAAATTCCAGATTGCGCGTGTTGCCTGGCAAATACGACAACAAAGTAGCAAAGTAATGAACGGTTTTACGGCCTGGACACATTGAATTTGAAACCCTGATAGTGGGTAGTGCTGATTAAAGTGGCCTACAACGATAAAGCATCGTCACAAATGCCTACACCAGTAAAACCGAAAACAGCATCCCTTGTGTGGCCCAGTTTAACCATCTTAGTCCATAAGAACTCTGGTATTGCATTGCGTTTTGAAATACGCAGATTTGCTCACGACTTTGGAAACGGTAAAAAAAGTGGAGTGGCTACCATGCACTCAGTAATTCTGAAAATGCACTGGAAATCTGACAATCGAACAGTAATGGTAGGCATCCGAATGAAAATGAAATTTTGAACCTCATATCATGATTTGTGACTAACTTTAATTCCACAAAGTGGTTTATTTTCAAAAATAAGAATTCTAAAAGTTAAGCAGGACTCTGTTTATAAACTCATTAAGAATAAATAAGCGCAACATTATTAATCTAGAACATATAGAGGTTTAACAAGTATTTCAAGTGAGGCAATGCACATATACTTGTTCAATGTCATTACAATGAACCTGTTGGCTTTGCCGAAGCAACTTTAAACAGCACTACGAATAATCAGCAACGATTTCTTAGCAAGGGCAATAAGATTATTTCAGTCCGACTCATTTGCATGATTTGAACAAACTACATGTAGTTTGATAAACCAGCTCAAGTATATATGGCATAACGATTGCCTCGGTCATTGATGCGACAAAGTCGTATACTTTATTTGACTTAAAAGGAAATTTATTTATTGGATAAATCGTTCTTACCACAGGCTTGTTTCATTTTGTTCTTAACTTCATATATCACATGTGGGTGCTTCTTCTAAACAAAACGCATAGAATTATATAACTTTCGTGCTGGGGTTTTGAGCATCAGGACTGACAAGGCTTTCTGAGAAAGCACTGATGGAACATTCTAGCGAAAAACGTTATAGAATTACCGATAAATCTCCACCGTGAAAAGGATGAATCACAAATGTTTCATTCCCCATGTGGATGATTCCACTGAAAACAATTAAGACAAATAAGAAATTATAAAAACCTTAGAAAACACAACATCCCTGCAATCCTAATTAATTTGCATGGCGTTTTCATTTGAGTTCAACGATGTTCATTTAATCAACATGTAATGATCATCAAGATAACGAACAACATACACGCTTCGACGAAACAAATCAGAATTATCTGGACTTATAAATCCTTAGTTCAATTTCCACCATCAATCATAAAGAAGTTTTGGTGTAATATGGAAACATGAATTAGTAATCAAAGAAACGTAAAATTTGAAAGCTTACCTGACACCGTTGCAAGTTCGAAAGGCAGCAAAGGCACCTGGGAAATCATGAATTTTTCCATGGTAGTAACAATGCTCTATTTCCTGAAACGAACAAAAATGAGAAAGTGTTATTTGGCACTTGTAGACAACGAAACCAGAAAAACCTGCGAATGTGATGAATTTGGCCAATTACTTAGGGTGCATTTTAATTAGCATTCTTAATAGAAGCGAGTTTCCTTATACCTCGTTTCCGAACGAAGCGTTTACAACGCCATCATTTCTTTCGACCAAAAATTCATAATTACCACAATTACCTGGCAAAGAGTAGGTTAACTTAATTTACTCCGAGAAGATTTCGCGAGCATAAAAGCTGAAAAGTCGCATTATTTAAGTACAGTAAATTAATTTCTTGGCTTCTTAGGAAAAATGGTTGCATTGTTGAGAGCACTAAAAATAATGAGTTTCAGTTTAAAGAAGATAATATGCAAGTAAGGAAATGAAATTAAGTTGTACGGCATCATAATGGAAAGCGCCTGAAGTTTCTAGACCACATTAATGACTTATTCACTGAGAAATTGAACAATTCTAAATTTATATACATTACGTTCAATTGAAAACAACCTGCGTACACATGTAAATTCTCTGCAGAATGATGAGTTCAAGAAGTAGTTAAGTCACCATCACTTAAAATGATGAAGGAAATAATAAGGAGGTACGCAAGTAAACATTCTTCATATGGATCCGACCATGGATTACACCAAATACCTGACGCTGATGTCAGATGCTGCCATTGCTTGGCAATTTTTGTACAAAATTAGAGATGTTTGTCTTTTGGTGACTTGCAGTGTCACATTGCGGTATCTGTACAAAAACTCGTGTGGGAAATTCGACAGGGATGCCATCTGCATTCATTCATGTTTTACTACTTATTATATTTGTCCAAACCAAGCTAAGGTCAATGAGCCGCACACGCGGCTATTTGTTTAAAGAATTAAAAAAATAAACACACACCTTATTTAGAATTGATGAAAGCAGATGAAAAAATGAAAAATAACATTTATCTAGAGTTTGGTACATTATGCCCCGAGCAAACAAGCGATGCTTTTAATGCAATAGTTTCAAATTATACCGAAAATTTCCTGGTGGAATCTGTCAACAAAGGAAGTTTGTACTTTCACAAGGAAGCATAATTAAAAACGTACCCAAAAGGATGCCTAAAAAGATGAACGGTTTCTACGTTATTATTTATAACAACATCAAGCTCATGCCCCTATCTACGATATTTCCTGGCTAGAAGTAAATTTCCCCCATCTTGACTATTGCGAATGGGATTCCTGCATATGCTTCGTCTTATCAACAGCTGAGGGGTATTTCGAACAATCCCATTATTTTAATAATCCATTAAAAATGTAATACCATGTCAGCATTCAATTCACGCCATAATAATCGAAAATGAGCTAACAGGATTTGTACTCAGATAAACCCATCCCTCGTGACAATATTAAATTGTACCGTTAAATTCAAGCATCAGTCAGCAATTAAATAAAAGCTCATTTTCGAAAAATTCATAAAACGCTTACGAAATCTGCGCCTCTGGGCATTTTCTGCCACGACTGGAGGTTCACAGAAATCTATGCAAATCTTATATTGGCAAAGAGAATAAAACGGAATTATTAACGAAATCGAAAACACCATTGGAAATGAAAGTTAAGATTTTTTGGAAGAAAGAAACATTGGAAATGAGCTTATCTTTCTCCACATGTACTTATATCATTCTGAAGATGGTTCGGTCGCGAATAATATAGGTGCTTTCCGGTCTTCAACCGAGTGGACAATTGTGATTTGTTCACGCACGTCTGTGTATTTTATTTGAGGCAATATCATGGAATTGAGTCAGACGCCTATGGCAAAGCGCTTCTTATCAAATATGGATGCAGCATGCAATGTTGATGGCATCCAAAACCCTCGTACAAAGAAGAGTAATTGCTCTTTAGAGAAAAGAGCAACATGTGGATAAAGTGAAAATTTCATAAAATCTGAAGGAATTACTCTAGCATAGCTGGCAAGTGACAGCCAGCATTCATCATATGCAAGCTCATAATTCCCAAGCTATGATTAAATCTCTTAAGGCATACGCTTGTAAGAGAGGAAAATTAAGGCTGATACCATCAATACTTGGCACATTCAACCGTCTACCAATCAATTGTGTTTTTAGGAAGCAAATTTCTAGAACAACATAAGGATTGTAGGGATAAACACCGGTTCATTATTTAAAAATGATCTTATCACCTCAGCTTTTACACTCCAACGTCATAACCATGACAAATAACCAAGAAAATACAAACAAAAAATGTCAACGTTTTGCGAAAATTTTATGACCCATATGAACCTCCTATGAGAGGGTAGTTAGTCATCTGTTATTTATTCCAGTATTCATATAAGGTCATCCATGGCTAACACGAAAATATAAAAGAAGAAAACTTTCGTTTGATGCTATTTTATAACCCAGCTGTTCTGCATCAACCCAGTCTAAAAGTTCAGAATAAAAAGTAAAACCTATAAACCCGAAAACACATTGGAACTGATTTTTTAAGCTTCGGTTTGATTCTCAACTTTTAGGCTGGGATGATGCAGAATAGCCGGGTTATAAAAATAGCATCAAACATAAGTTTTCTTCAATTTATTTTTAGCAGTTATACCAACTCTCTTGACCAACATAAAAAGCGTACATGTATGTACAAAAATTCACAGAAGCTGAAATGAAATCATAGGAATCGATTTTTATTTTTTCTACGCCAAGTTCAGTATTGTGAACGGTAAGACATTCTCTAACAAAAATAGAAAGACCTGCTGCAGCATTTAGGGTTTCTCAAATGTCCCTCAAAACATTAAACTTGGAGATATTTACTTGCAGAAAACCCCGAAAAATCCAGCTTTTAATTAGTGAAATTCGGTACATGTCAGTTTACAAAACTTTCTTTTTGACGTTTAGTTTTGAATTCAATCATCTTTCGAAACTACCCTGAACACTGATCAGTGATTAGATATCATCATAAACTGTATCAAAAAACATTACCATTCTAGCGGTGACAGCGCCGCATGTTGGCACCAAATACATAAATACATTTTTTAGTGCTTTTACATTTCATTCCAAAATTTGGTCATTGCAACTCAAGCAGTCTTTTTGAAAACTATACATTTTGTTATGAGGGTAGGACTTTATTCACCTGTATGTTCACCTGATTTGGTAGATGGCTGAATCCCATAAATCCATTTTTTACACTGATAATTAATATAATTAATGATAAAGGGACTGTCAACAGCAGGCTGGCAGATTCGCAAACACAGATGTCCTTATACGTGCAACTTGGCCTATCTTAAGAAATCAGCGGAAAAGCTCATTAAACGAAAGGCGTTTAAAAATATGGACCTTGATGTTCTTAGACGCGTAATGCAAATGTTGAATAAATCTCCATCATCAGCGCGCACATACGCATTTTGATAACTCGTTTCAAATGGCTTAATTTTAGTGCCATCGAGGAAATGAGCAATTTTCTTCTTTTTCTGCAAGAATCCCTTCGACTTCGCCCATTGAATCCGCATCGGCCTATTAAATGACTTCATTAATCACTGGGCCCGGCGCATTTAATCTCATAAGTAATTTACATTGTATTCAAATTGTGCATCGATGGAATTACCCAGAAAAGCTGCATTAGTCGATTGCAAAACGCATAAAGAAATTAAACTTCAGCTAGGCCGATTTCGTGGTGACGATTATGAATTGGTGGGGGCGGAGGGGCTGTTCCTATAAGCAGATGCAAGTAACAGATGGAACGACACTTACACGTTCAATAATTTAGCAGACCTGATCCGAAAGTACGAAGGGGGCGCTTTTTATGGCGTTAGATTCGATTTTACCATAAAATCGGATTTTTGCATTTCATAATTCAAGCGTGCAAGGAAAATCGACTCTTGATGTAAATTTAAATTAAAAAGTATCGGTATTAAGAGCATAAGATATTATGGTAATTTAAACCAGACAACTCAAAATGTCGCCAACTCTTTACCAATGAACACTCATGAATTTAACACATTAACAGCCAAACAGACAAACGCTGCTTAATAAATTGGGTTCAGAAATGACAACAATGTAGTACAGCCCGAGGTGACTTACATGTATACTGTATGTGAAATACGAAAATGTTCAAAATGACATCCAATGTGGCTGATTTGTGCTGCAATGGTCTAGCAAGTCTGGGTAGCACCGTGTGATAGTACAGTAAAGCAGACACCTGCAGGACTAGGAACTTGTCCTGTTATGACAGATGTTAGTTAACCCTTAGGCCACCTATCTGCCAACAAATACGCCTAGCAAAATTAGTGTGGTCCTGGTTACGAATTCATTATTCACTGGGCCGGGCGTTCACTACACCTAAAGCCTGGGGATATGGGTATCGTTTCGAATTCTATGATTACATCCAATATAATGCCATATCATTGCTGAAGGTAATTTATTAACAAGCGTTAAGTTGCACCAGGTCCACGCCATGCAACAAATCAAACGCAGAGCGGGTTTGGCACGAACATTTCGGAAATACGATCACGCGAAGGCAACTAGATATTAATCTAGATTAATAGGCTTAATAAAACATATCGGGAAACACGAGCATCTGAAGATTCAATCGGCTACTCCGATACTGTTTCAAAATATGGATTATACGCTCACGTGAGGCAATCCATAAATGTAATCCCTAATTTTCATGATTATTAATTACCACATTTCCAAACGTTAATTTATGCATTCGAATGCATCTGCGCTGCTTACACCGTCAATCGTTAATTACCTTTTTTTTCGACTAATTTCTAATTCGCATTGAAATGGACACCTAACAGCATGACCCCAAACGAGTCCACTGTGTACATTATTGAGCTGTGCATAAATAATGGCAATTTACTAGAAATATACTGTATATATATATTTATTAACAGAGAAAGAAGCAGAGTAAATACCGTGTAGTATAGCGAAATAAAGCTATTTGCGCGACTGACACAAATGTTTATGATAAATGCCATTTTTCAGGTTTCCATATACATGTAGTCATCAGTAGGTGCGAGCGCCATTGGGATGGCAATCAAAACCAGGGAGGAATGAAGCAGAATGAATTTGATTCAATTTTCATTCTTTTTCATTAACCCACTGCCAGGTTGCGATTCATCGAGGCATGCAAATGCGGCCCATTTGTCTCCCAGCCTTTTAGCACCGCAGTTCAGCACTTTATCATCTGCTTAATAGGCCAACCCCGCCATTGTTCTTCCAAAATATTGAAATCAAAATGCGCTGCACAGACTGAACTTCGCAGCTAATAATAGCTCGCCTCCCCATCCACCCAAAATAAAGTCGACAAATATTCCGCACACGACACAAATTTCTCCTCCACTCCACTTGTTTGCAAACAATGACACAAGAATTGAACTGCCTATACGGTTCCTAGGCTTGATTCAATTAGGGCAGGTGGCAAACCCTGTCCCCCACACCCATTGAACACACCTCTGGAGAGCAAATGCAGTAAAAAAATTGCCAGTTTTTACAATAACGACGCCCAGGGCCATTTCTATGCTCCTGAAACCTCCCCATAGCCAACAACTTCTCTAACAAAGTTAGAGCTAACGACATGGCTGCTTGCAAAACAAACGTCTTTCTCATTCAATGGCTTACCAGGTCTTTACTAAAACATCTCGCATAAAAAGACAAGCATCTAGGGGCGCATGACTCCCATACCAAGTTCTTTCTCGAGATGAGGAAAAGGGCGAGATGGCAGAAAAATAAACAGACGGTGGGCCTGGAGAAGAACTTGCTATTTTGTGAAACTGTCTTTTTAATGTCGTTACGCCGCTGTCTTATCCGAGAGCATCTGATCGATATAACAGCGCGAGGCGAGCAACTGCTTTTCTTTTACTCAGTTTTCTTTTACAAGGAATAGCCTCAAGGGTGCCAAGCAGACCGCCTGGGATGGTCTGTTGGCTTCACTACGGATCAGACCCTGCTCTTCCTGCATAGGCACTATGAGAAAGCGGGCTTCTCCTAACGGCTATTAAGCTCGCAGCAATGGCCTGGCGGTTGGGCAGCATAAGAAAGAAATTACACACAAACACTAGCAATTCATAAGATCGACGTGACAAGAAATACAGAAGAAGTTAATTCGTGCAACATTATCTATGAACAAGGCTAAGAAATGTGCAAGGTCATATAGGTGCAAAAGGTCAAATTGCGATAGCTAGGACAAGTGTCATTCTTGTACACTCAACAAGTAGGGATGCAATACATGCATAACGTGTTGTGAACATGTAGAACAGGGTTTAACTTGCAGTACAGACATGCACGAGGTGATGTGTATACAGTATAGAAGCTGGAATCACGGTGGCCACCGTGAGGCCCATCACTGATGGCGCCGGTGAAAACGAACAAAAGGTTTTGAAGATTGAAAATCTAACAAAAGTTCGATTGGACTTGCAATTCGAACTTGAGTAATGGCCGCAGAAACTAATCAATCACCTGCAAAGCATGCGCCGAACAAGATGATACTTTATCAAAAACACAAAAACAGCTGTCAACAAATCGCTCGAAAATAACCCATGAAATATTAATATAACGCTGGATGGTTCCTTTTGATCGTGGGCAAAACCATGCAAAACCAGTCCTCGCAACGTCCCTTCATTCTCCAACAGCTTTTTGTTTGGGAACCAT
Source organism: Cylindroiulus punctatus (assembly GCA_034695085.1). NCBI lineage: Eukaryota > Metazoa > Arthropoda > Diplopoda > Julida > Julidae > Cylindroiulus > Cylindroiulus punctatus. The sequence continues at coordinate 28,023 of JAQFYZ010000072.1, forward strand.
CACCGGGAACAACATCTTTACCATGACGCCAAATAAAAATTGGAGCAAATGTAGCAGAAGTAAATGGTACGTGTGCCTATCTGCGCCTGCCACACTCGCACGTTCCGATGGCCATTTCAAAATTATATTACAACCCGTGATAAGGAAGGTTACACGTATGTGTAAAATGGCTCGCACCCCAGATTCCCAAGAGCAATATGTTTAATGAAGTTCAACAGCAGCAACGAATAGGCCAACCATTGGCGAACCCGCCTTCTTGGGCACCCTCCCAAGGCGGGCACTGTCAGCTGAAATCATTTTGGATCAGGATGGGAAAATTGCTTCCTGCACATTCTTATGATTCATATTCAGGAGGTACTACAATATAGTCGATCTTGCAACACCCTTAAATGCTGCAGAAATTTAAGCGATAAATAAAATTTTTGCAGAAATGAGTAGTAAAAACCTTTCTTTATACAAGCTTAGTTATTATAAAATTTTAGTATGTGGCTTTTCCCTTATTGCATTCCTCAAAAATACATTGCATAAAAATCTCAACATCCTGGACAGAGGGTAGGCGCTTCCCGCCAATATCCTAGAACAACAAAAGTGGTGGACCTGGACGAAAGTGAATATACATGTACAGTGTATATACATGTAGACTGCCAAAGTGGGATACCCCTGTACATCCATTGTGTTAACCTGCCCAACGCCAGGGTGTTTGCAATCCTGCAGTGATGGCAGCGATGGAAACCAGCAATCTATTTGACTTAGTCGTTTAAGGTTATCAGGCCGTGAAAAGCTTAATGCTAGCAAAGATTAAACATATTCGAAATTGATGTCACTATTCTGATGTTTGCAAATGGCCGCGGAAATAAATTCGCTCGCTCAAAATGTCTGCCGAAATTGCAATTTCAAAACAGCAGCCATCTCGTCGTGTGGTCGTTCATAATCAGCCATGGGAAAGAATCGATTATACACGAATGGGAGCGTATTCCGGGCGAAGAGTTATTATATAATTAAATCTTTAATAATAACAGCTGCTACTTGGCGAGAAATAAATTGTGGAAAATTATCGGTCAGAAAACACGGCAACTTTTTGCATTAAAAAGTGGAAACTGCGAGGTTGCTTCGCGCACATTATTCAAATTAATAACCTCCTTTTTACTATCCAAACAGATGCGTGATGAAAAATAGACAAATTTCGAGTGTGCGACACACAACGTTATTCATCGAGTCTGACCTGTTGGCACGCCAGTAATTACTTACACCAGCAACTTATGCGCCAGTCGAAAAAATGACAAAAAAATTAGAGAAACGAACCAGGCAAGCTTAGAAGTAGAGTGAAAATAGGCAGAAAATCTTCCTCCTCCAACTACATGTACGGTATATTTCATTGAACTAGGTGGGCTAAGCTTGCGTGGTATCTATTTAAGGAATGCAGATTTGCTCATTTGCATAAAGGGATTTGTCTTTTGAAAGGTGAAGTTCAAAGTATTTTAGGAATTCTAAATCATGCACCCCCTTACGATTGAGCGAGACAACCAAACGACATATGCATAATTAATATTTAATGTATTAGATTGGAAAACGAAGGTTAAAGTAATGTTTCACTTGCAAACGTTAAGGTTACGTTTCAAATTAGCATATTTAAATTCAAACATTCCTGAACATAATCATCTACCATAATTAAACGCACTATTTTGGTAAATGATATTATCGCATGTACGTATACCCTGTATTCCAATGAATGCTCTAACAACACGAGTAAATGCTCAGATTCTCCATTTGAGTGCACAGCTTGCAAACATCATAAACAAACAATCAACCTCGCCAGCTTAATTGTATCTGTTACACAGCGGGAATTTTTTGCATTCTATAAATGAACCTAAGATTTACGTATCCCCTAAGCCGGGGTTAACTAATCTCGACCTGAATCTTTGATGATCGTATTGTTATCGAGCAGGGGCCAAACCCTTCATAGCTGTAAACCCGAATGACTAAGCGGTTTATTGAGATTATGAAAATGATAGAAAATGTCGCCCCTTGTAAGCGGGCAATCACTGCTTGCTTCAGTACTTGACAGTTCAACCCGCTCAAAAAGTGCACAAAAAAAAACTAATGACGCTTTGATTAAGACGGATTAAGCGGGGTATTAATTCTCCCTTTCCCCTCAACCCCCTCCGTTCGCAACAAAGGGCGTGGGTGTTTATTGCTAAATTAATATGATAGTACATGGCATTTTTCACTTTAAAAGCAACGCCGAGTCGCAACTCTATCGAGGAACTGCCGATTAAAGATAACGGCTACTACACTTTGATTTACTGTCAATTGGTTCATTAGATACACGCTTGCTTCGATGGTTAATCACAGCCAAAACGTTAAAGCACATCAATTACAGAACCATGTAAAGAGCATCAGTGGTTGAGAGGGTCGTACAAAACTTATCTCATGTAGTCACTCTCTGCCTTTCATGAGAGGTTAAAGACGACATTTTTTTAATTTTAAAGACAAATTGAGAAACGCAGCACTTACACTAAAGTTACACGCAAACCCAACTCACTTTTAAGCTCCCATTGACTTGCCCTAGGTGCCACCTGGTGGCGAGATGCTGCAAACAGCCATGATCCTGGGCTTCATAAAAAGCAGCACGGACCTGCTTACGTTAAGCCTGTTTAAACTGTTTGCATGCTAATTGCAGCACTTAACTCGCTTGGCTCGAGGTGCCACCCAAATGCAGACTCCCAAATCAAGCATTTAAAACAGGTTCACACGCACATTACTCAGCTGAAGATATGTTAAAGTTTCCATGTAAACGTACTGTTGCCTAACAGTGCAACAGTAAAGCGATGCCAGAGCCACTCGGTGTAAAACTGGAAGATGATACATGGACGAAAGTGCCTAAACACGTACAGATTTAGTGGCGTGTGTTCTGCCTATTATCCTGCTGATAGATGCGTGCGCTGCCTTATCAAATTAATATTCCGAAGCGCCGGAAAATGAGGTCTGTTTTGGATGTAGCTCTAATAAAGCGAGTGATGACCACTTGATGTATGGCGCCCATGTCTAGCTTGTCATTAACGGAGGCGTACACGTGTAAGTGCGTGTAATAAATGATAAACACGCTTTTTATCACCGAATGGACAAACATCCTCTCGCTCGTCTCGGAGAATCTCCTTCAAATCTAATCATTTTCTTCCAACACCACATGGTTTCGAGAATTATTAATGATGCCGAGGGATCGGGCCTTTCGGCGAATGTTTATCAATACCACTGGCGTGTTTTTACAGAGAAAAGCAGCGCAGCGGAAATTATCTCAAACCCTACATTCTTTTCATCACATTTTTTTATATTTTTTTTTGGAGTGTCGCATCTATCTGGGTAACCCAAACCGATCAATCGATTAAACTTTCCGAACGGCATCTGCCGGAAGCCGGCAAAATGTCAATCACGTGACCTTTTTAACTCCGAAATGTTACCGGGTCATTCGCGATGATATTGTGATGTGGTTCGGGCCTATTTTTAGCTGCAGTTGGCGTCTCTCTTGAATTCAATTTGCGCACCATCGGCCTATTTACAGCCTCCGGGTGCAGGGTGGGTTGAAAATGCGTACAGAATATGCAGTGTGGTGTGAAAGACACTGCACCTAGACTGCAATGTGTAGATTGCAACATTTTATTCACACTGCACCATTGCTAGTTTTCAGATATAATCCATTTAATTTTCAGGATGCCTGCACATTGCCAAAATCAATATTGAAGTTGAAACAAAGACAGTAATGAAACACGAGATTATTTCTATTTTTTTTAACACATTTGGAACAGAGACTACAAAAGTGAGCTTCCAGCGGACTGGCAGTGACTACCTTGTTAGTAAGGCCAGTTATAGGCAATCACTGCCAGTCCACGAGCCCCAGCTAAAGCATTGTTAGCCTTGCTATGTCAGATGTGACCTTTACTTCAAGAATACGTCAAAGTGTCTTAACAGTGCGATATACATGCACCATCACACTGTCAAACCAAGCGAAACGGCTAAATGTCAGGCACACGAATAAGTAACACTTGTTATCGTTTTGTGACAAATGTCTCGTGATTGATAATAGCAAACCTTGTGCAAAGTTTGACTTTGTTACATTAGAGAGGGAATGGTGGTGGGTGTTCTACTTTGACATCCTAACATCTTACACGTTACTGACAGGCGTAGCCACCTTGGAATGCAGTGTGCGAAATGCATTCTGGGATACTGATACGGTGAAGATACCTGGAGTTTATTGGCCCGTCTATTTTCGATGTTAAATGACAATTTTGATGAGCTTAGCCTAATGGCTCGTAGGCTAGCAGTGATTGCCTGGCGTTAGGGGCAGCTGAGTACAAAAATTTGCATTTTGGAGCATGGAGTATATTTGGAGAAAAACCTGTGTCAATCTTTGAAATTCACAACAATGATCCAGCAACGTCTGCGAGAGTCAATTTAAAAATTATGGGCCCTCATCTGTTGTTGGAGAGAATCCTGTGGCTCAACTTAGAGAGGTTCCTCCGAGCATGTAAAATGAGAAAACTGACATTTAATTTAATATACGGTAAATGCAAGCTGGGGAAGGCACGCTCAGAGCCCTAAGCTGAGCGGATGAATAAATCCATTCCTTCTCCAATAGCCAACTCATCAAAGTTGCTTTTCATCAGAGTAGAAAGAGTGGAGTTGAATGTCATTCGTTATTCTATCTCGCATTTAACTAAATAATTCCCTTCACAATATTGTAATCAGTGTTATGCTTTGCGGAAGCTGCTCCTTGTTCTTCCTTCGCCGGCAACTTCTTGACTAATATTAATTGTCCCGCAGGGGGAGAAATTCAATAGAAAAATGCTGGGAGACGGATTAAGGAACGTCGACAAGGTGGTTTTCAAATCCCGCTGAAATATATAGGCAGGGGGAGTGGGGGAAGCCATATCCATACAAAGTTGACTGATAGACCAGTTGGTATGGCAACTACAGCATCGCGTTTCGGACGATTCCATAGCAGCTATGAAGTGGGAATCCATTTAACAGATAATGTAATAACATTCTCGCAGAGGTGAACTCAAAAAAAAAATACCAGAATTGAAATGCGCTGCGTCAGGTTGAAATTCAAAGAGATTTCACAAAAAGTGCCCTCTCTTGGCAAAGCCCTTCGAAATAGAAAAACTCAGCGAAAGCCAGAAATTCATGCGAGCCTTTGGTAATGTGATCAAATTCGCAAAAAAACAGCCCAAACCGGTGCAGGGTGCCTTTTTTACGTTCAAAGTGATATATTGCCGAAGCTGCTGAAAGCCATGGCAAAAATTGCATTTTGGCACATGAATTTCCATGTAATAACATGCGAGCTTTATCATTTGAGGTGCTCCAGCACCAAGGATTGAGCCCATAACAATCCACACTTTCAATGTTAAATCTTAAGAACGTCCTGAAAAAGGAAAGGATTGAAATATTGTTCGCATTTGCCACTCATTTTTATTTGAGTTTCCATTTTAACCGGACGAATTTTAACCTCCTGGACAGTGTCTAGTACTGTCCCGTCCAGAATCTCGTAAATAAAAGATCATTCAATCCAGCTGGACAGTGTAATAGAAACATGGTTTCCTGCCTGGACATTGTAACAGAAATCGGAGCGATAAAACGCAAATAGAAGTGAACGGCAAATGTAAACAATATTTGGGGCTATCGGCCCTTCGAGCATCTGATGTTGAATATTTTATATTTATTTTCATTCGTGTTCAGCACTCAATTCTGAAAATGTACAACATTCAAACTATAAGCTGATTTAGGTGCCTCCCAAGGTTCTTCCCCAGGTCCCCAGGTTTAAATTAAATTAAATCTGTTCAGATTTCAAAATTGCTGGAGGACAGTTAGGATAAGTGGGCTGAAAATGCGCTAAAAATATTCATATCAAATAATAAATCGATTTTTGAATTTTACATGTGACTCTGCACACAGCATCCACCATAGCAAATTTCTAAAAAATCGCGTTTAGAAAAAATTCTATTTAAATATTTCCGTCAAACAATAAAGATAATATAGCGTTTAAAATGACTGAACGTTTTAAAATAACAAAGTATTCGGCATGACATGTTTCTAAAAAAAATCAGGTTTTCAAACGATTCCTATTTCAATATATGCGGCAAAATATAAAGAAAATATTACGCCTTAAACGAGTGCACATTTTAAAACAACACTGCATGTTTATTACCCCAACATAATGGAGAAACAATGGCAGTAAAACCTCGAAACACACACCCTGTCAGCTGGCAACGAAGATGATTAAACCAGATTAAACATTTGATTTTGATGCGACATAGAAGGCAAAAATAAAAAAGGCAATTTGAAGGCGCAAACGCAAAAAAAAACGTTAGGAAAATTAAAAAAGAAATTGTTTTTCCAGAAAAGATTACTGAGGGCAAACAAAAGCTGGATGCAAGTTATGAGTCATTTATGTGCCAGAGTGGCGAAGACTGCCATACCCTCACAGAATGCTCCAGTTGAGAGCCTGCAGCATTTGGATTAGATCCTGTCGGTGCAAATATCGATTTTCGAGACAAAAAATATGTCTCCGGTTATTCTCAACAATAATCTCATCGAAGGAAGACCTCCGCACATGTATTTAATGCAACTCGCAAAATCCACGGCTTCAATTTTAAATAAGAAACACGACGGAATAACATGAACAATGAAGGCTCTCAAAATATTGTCAAAACCAATTCTAAGAAGTCGCACAATGGCAATGCATATCTCCATACATCTTGTGCAAATTTGAAAGTGCGGAATTGTTTACAAACTAACGATTTCTGGAAATAGCTAATACAGTATAACGACTGAATAAAACACCTTTCTCTTTCTCTGGAAAGAAAATGTAGGTTAGAATTTCAGATTATAACATACAAGGTGAGATAAAACATGTCCATCAAGTGAAAATTCAAGATTCTATAAATCTCCCTTACAGAAGTCACTACAGATGTGATTTAACATGTTTACATGACCAATCCATGCACACCCAGTATCCTAGCCCGCAAAGCTAAAAACTGCTGGAGTCACAAAGAACTCATTTTGTAAAAACGCAGAAGATCTCAGCTGGTACCATACATGTGAGCCAAGTGGAAAATGTGTTTTTTTATCCAAAATTTGGTCCTCTTAACTCCTAACAGCTATTTTAAATTAATCGTTGTAGTTAGGGCAGAACTTTACGATCACCTTTACCAATAATGAGATGAATGCTTTCGCACATCTAAATTTCAAAATGAAATTGAATTCAAAGGTGAATACCACGAATTAATTTTCAGTACAAACGAAACTACTAGAGAGCGAGCACAGTTTAGTCTTGCTTTGAGACGTCATCCATTAGAGGCGCAAAATAGGATTGGGTTTTACAGTGCCCTTAACCGATTGAAGTCCTCGGTGATGAAGCTAAAAGTCATTTGCCAGAGTTTTCTTTAGTTTTCCCCATAACGCCATCAGGCCAGGATTTATACGGTTGCTCAGCCAGAGCTCGGCATCAGAGTCTCGCTAAGGAATTAGGATTTAGCCATTGAACCAGATGGGTGATGGCCTATGTCAGAAGATCGTTTTTGCGCCAAGCACCGCTAGGACACCATCAGAACTCCGAAGGGGCCTCGCCTGTGGTTAACGTGATGGCTCTCGAGAGATTGGATATAGATCCCTCTCGTGTCATTCGAACATTTCTGTCAGACAGCGTATCCCACCGGTAACTGTCTCCCGAAAATTACAACGGCTTTTCGCAGCGGTCGTTCTACATGACTACATCCAATAATGGATATGGAGACTAACGGGGTAACATCCGATGGCATCAGGGGAAAAAAGTGGAGGCATTCAACAGCGACGCACTATAGGTGAGCTCCTCACAGAGAATTTGCAAATTCTTATTAGAGGGCACTTTTCGAGCCTCTATTAATCATGACAGGCAGCTGCATTTAGGGGCGATGCCAGCCCAAAAACCATTAAAATCGAAATTTCAATAAAATTTCGATTTATTTTTCTGCGGCATTCCATATCGCTGACCTGTGATGGGACACCGCATTCAAAAGTAACACGTTGTTGGTAAACTGCTACTTCTGAACCATGTGAAATGCTTAGACCTTCCGCCGCTAGAGGTCGATAGGGTTTAGTGACATCTTTCAACTCAAGAGCCTTCTAGCGGAAAATTTCAAATATAACTTTAAAAAGGTTTGTTTGATAGCATCTAACTATATAGGGCAGCAATACTTTGCAGACACCCTGTAGATCTGAAAATGGTGTGGAGGTCCACATAATAGAAATCAGAAATGCTTGAACACATGTACATTTCGTCATCTTGACATTCATTTCGGAATGCTTTGGAAAAAAGTAAATCCATGAATAAATTTCGATATATTGTAGATATGTGCATTATAGATTTTAGAAAATCAATTCTGAGGAAATACGTTTTGGGATGTACTGTACATCTGTTCAAAATGTACCATAGCACAACTATACATGTATTATCAAATGTGTATGCAAAGGTGCAATGCAAAGGTGCAATGCAAAGGTGCAATGCAAAGGTGCAATGCAAAGGTGCAATGCATTTTAACGTACGCATTTCGCAGGTAAATACGTTTAAAATTTAAATTACGAGTACATTTTGAAATAAATTACTTTTAATATGGGCAACGTGCACATTTGGTTCTGTCTAAAACGGGCACTGCTAGAATGTCGTCTCTGATGGATTGAGCTACCTTTTCAAATCCCTTTTGAAAAATTCAAATACGTGCAAGATACACATTAGCCTACTTCTGTTTGAAGTCATTTGTCCATTGTTAATTATTCAATGAGATATTGCGGCCATAATTACTAATGCCATTTGGATTTAGACCATAAAATATCTACTTGAAATTCTACAACAATCCAATTGGCGAGCAAAATAGAGCAATTCTCCAAATCTCATTGACTGAAAATTGAATTGGAAGATCTTAAGTCTTTCTGGTTTTAAATTCCCTGCTCCCAAATTGGCGAGCTTAATGCCATTACTGCATCATGGCTTCTAATCCAGTAATGGGAGATAGCTAAATCTCCTGATTCAGAGTGACGTCACTTGCATCGCGCATTGTTGACATGTACTCGGAGTAAGTGACCTCTATATGGAGGCTGTTATCAGTTAACTACGACTAAATGCACACGTAGGCTTTCTTTATTTTGTAAGAAAAATAATGCATACGTTTCCTAATAAATTATTACGTTTGCCAGAATGCCCCAGCATCTGCAGCGCCCCCTGAATGAGGCACGCACGTCTAAATAAATAAAAAATCCCTGATTTAATTATCTTAATGTTAAGATAAAAGTTCTAAAGATCCTGGGAATTTAGCATTAAGAAGAGGCGCATTCAAGAAGAAATGCGATCCAGGCAGAAAGATAATTATAGGATAAGGTTTCCATGGTTTCTTGAGCGGATGAAAGAAACTGCCTTCGAGTAATCGGGTTCATGATTCCCGATTTGAGCAAAGATTAGGATTAGAATAAATATAATAAAGCTCAAATTATTCAATTAAGCTTAGTTTTAAATCCATTATGGTCGTCGATACGATACTGCCAATTTTCAAACAATCCACGAGTGGGAGAAGTACATGTAAATATGGGCATTATATGGAGCAAGTAGGATGTACATGTACACTGTATATATAGAGTGGGGCGGATTTATACGATTTATTATACATCCACAGTGTCAATACATGCCTAAAGTGTATATGGCACATTAACATATGCATGTAATGTATTTGAATGTTCACATATTTGCAGACATTGTCACGCATGGACATGCTATCAACCGTATATCCATGATAATGCAGAATTATTCCTGATGTTCTGGAAATCCTCATTGAAAAAAAATGATAAAAAATTGATGTCTGGAAAACTGATTGCTATTTGTCCTCAAATAGCTCGTATTGTAGCCAGTCTTATTGTAACAAAATATGGATAGTTACCAAGAAAGGTTCTACCATATGTATCTCAAATTCGATATACGCTGGTATTTACCACTTAAATGCCACTTTAATACCAAAACGAGGTCACTGATGAAAAGGCAATACCATTTGATTGCAAATATGATAGCCGCTTCCCTTCGACTTTCATTGAATTGCTCGAGAGATGATCGTACAGTGTAGATTTACGATAGCTGAAAATCCCACTCATCGATGTCGATTTGCACCAAATTACGGATGAATTTAATCGCCCATCGAGCAATCCGCAAAACTGGCACAAAGTAAGGCTATGCCACAAAAATGCACAAATTACGACTGCAAAGACAGGTGCATGCTCGGATAGTAGGCTTTAAACATAAATATGTTCTGTTCATTTAGAGCAGGGCGTAACGTGTAGTACGTCCAAAATAACTGCTAAGCATATCCTAACTGATAATGACATTTCCATGCTAGTAGATCGAATTGAGGCACGCTAGCGAGTTTCGCCTTCAAAGATATGTCAATTCCATTTGAAAAGAAAAGACTGCGAGAGTTTATTATAAAAGACGTCCCCTCTTAACTGCGAGGCATTGATCAACTGAAATTGACCACCATATGAGAAACAAAAACCATTGATCATGTCAACCGAGTTTTCTTAACCACCATTATGACAATCTCTGAGGGAATTACGAGCCTGCTTCATTCAATGTTTTCCATCGCTGCACTGCCTAAACACCATTAAGAATATTGAATTTCCGTCTACGCATTAAGGGGCTCCGTTACTGATGCATTGGTGCATTTCGGAGTAAACAAGAATATCTGGTTCTTCAGGGAGGTATTAACAGGTAGTTTGGCGAAGCTAAGCGATGAAAGATCAGCAATATCACATACGCGCAGTATATAATACTACATATGCCAGGCGGCTGTCACTGAGTATGCACAGGAAGGGACTGAATAAAGCATATCCATGATGGTGCAACGCATAGAGAGAAAATAGCATTTACGGAAAAGTTTACGAAAAGTAGGAAAGCAGAGAACGGAGTCCTACGTGCGTGAATAATGCACATTCTTCGACTTACAAAAGGAAAAAAGTCCCTGCTGTCATCAGAACAGGCTGAAAAGTATTACGAAAATAAGACGCTTTTAGTGAGGGGTTTGTGTTGCTCGAAAAATTGATCTTGTAAACAGAAGAACTCAAATCCATCTGGAGCCGTGTCTTTGCGACTATTAGTGGACTAACGATTTCCCCCACGCGTACTATAGTGTAACGAATATTCCAATTTACAACGAGTATTCTTAGAAATCTTGCACGCACTTAACATGTTGCTGATTGGTGCAGACACGTAGATGTACATTGCGTGCAACCAACAACGTGCTTTGGTGCGAAAGTTAGTGAAAAAAGCATCTGAATCTTGCAGGAATCAGCACGACCGTCAATATCTGTCTTATTTTGAAACATTCATATTTCAGTCACCACAAATTATTCAAAAAAGGGCATGGCATCGGTAGATGAAACGAATATACAGTACTTGGTATTGATTACAAAACATGCTACTCGATGAGCTTGCAAATTCAAGCAGTTTGCATGCTCAGAGTTTTGTCTAAAGTACATGTACACCGTGATCATAAAGTGCTTACACTGTTACAAAAAATTATTTTAATAACATGTTTGAAGTGCAAGCATAAAATTACAGAAAAGAGGTAGAAGACCTAAGGTGTGTATAATAATTTTGTATAATTAATAAATTATGTATAATAATTTATAAACGCGAAACTATACTTCAAGTTTTTCAGAATTGCAGGCATTGCCTTTCGGATCCCATTAAAAACTAATCTTCAAGAAAACTGCACATCATCCACGTATCATCCATAAGACACATTTACACAATTTTAATACAGCATAACGCTCAGCCAATTTTTAAATCGGGTCACTTAATATTTAGCAGGCAGACAGCTAATAAATTGTCTGCCCAGCATAAATAATCAGACTAGAAGTTTCGTTTCATGCTTCATTTCACTGAACTATCTCGCCAGTACGAGAATGCAGATGTATCAATCTTGGTCTTTGCCAAATGAAACATACCGGCTCATGTAATAGCCACGCATGTAATCACGCTAAATGTTAGGCAAATGAGGAGCATTTTTAGTAAGATAACACAAGTATGAACGTAACGAATTTTTGGTCGGTTTCAATTCACTTCATAAAATCCATTACCAGCATAAATACAACACTAAATGAATTATTAAAAACTTTACATTTAAGAGGTAAATACCAGTTAGGGCAGAATCAAGTATTATGTTCACATCTTAGGGGAATGGGGTTAGACACATCATGACTAGAGTGAGATATTTGGCCAAATAATGATGTCATCATTGCTGCTTGAATAAAACTTAATTTGTCATCCAGTTTTACAAAAAATTTCTACATCATTTGAAAATGTTCTTTCGTGTGAATATAATTCATCATTAATGCTGACATTCCAATACATTTTTTTTAAATTAGATATCTTATCGGCCAATGATTAAGATTGTGTATAAATGCATTATTTTGTAAAGAAAACCGTGAACTTAAAATTTCCCTCGCATCATCGTCATCGATTTTCAATAACATTTCATCATCTTTTCGATTGCATTTCAGACAGTGCTCGGTCCTCAGTGGATGCTCCGCAATTATAATCCACATTGGATTTCGCTTAAACGGTATTCTTGTAATGGTGATTACAAGCTCTTCTCAGCAATTAAGAGAAGCTTTTTAACCCCTTTTAGTGTGTGTTTGCGTGTTCGATTAATCACGCCTCAACGTCAACAGTGGTTCGAGTTGAAATTCCGCGCATAAAAACGAGCAATGCCGATATGGAAAGATCAAGTGGAAGCCAACTTTCAATAAAAAATTGCAATTGGAAACTGATCACATTTCATGGTCCGCTGATAATGACGAGTGCTAGCAACACAACAACAAGTTAAAGCAGACAAAGAATGAGAGCAGGAGTTGAAGGCAAAAAATATAGGCTTTCAGTTTCAGCCAAGCATTCGATGCGATTAAAACATCGCTCAAACAGAAAACTTGTGTTGTTGGCATTTGACATTTTCGGATCGACAAAAAAGCCCGGGCGAATACGTGGAATTGAAAATCGTTAAAAGTGAAACCTTTACAAAATTCTACCATGAATAACGTTAGAAATGAGCCATCTACAAGAGCCAGCTAGTGTGTGTGTGTGTGTATATATTTGGGGGGCACAGTGCCTAAAAGGCAAAATGGCCAGCTAGTGGGGTGCCAAAGGGTCATGGTCCTCATGTCATGTATTCATGACAACACACAGTACTGTACATTAAATCTAAGAAGTTTACTTTAAATCATAAATTGATACGTAAATCTCAAATGAACAAATAAAATAAAATGCTCGTTTACATCACTTGCAAAAGTTGTCAAAGAATCTCCAACTTGGTGACGCAGCCTTAGCAGAGCGAGCAGTTAAATTCAAGACCCTGTCTTGGATAAACTGTCTTTAATAAAATCCACCCTTCCATTTATTTTCGAATCAAGACAAGGTGAGTAAGAATTTTAAACGTTTACATTTACGCGCATGCACGATTTAATACAGGATTCTTATGGTTGGAATGTATTTAAAGGATGCATATCAACTAGGTAATAGAAACATTCTGTTTTTAGTACATTCATCATCTGGCAAAGCGCTAGCATTACGCCCTTTCACGTTGCATCCGTTTGCAATAAACGTAGGCAGGGCATTAATAACGTGCAAAAATATTAATTCATCGACCCTCTTAATTGCGACTTGGAGTGCGTTCGCCTATAAACGAAGTTGGAAGCAGCGTTGTTTACCCACATATATAAGCAGTCTGTTTCTGTTGTTTGCCATGGCACACTTGCCATTGCCGTCATGAACAATCATCCCTTTCTGGGCTAATCATATTGCTTTAGGTCTTCTCGCAACCATCTTTTACACCTCTGGTTGCCGCTGCATGCGAGCGGCATTGCCATCCCCAGTCAATAAATACATTATGCAACACTATTCATTCGCTGACGACTATCCAGGCTCCTTTTTATGCGATTTCTTGGAAACCGAAAAAAAAGGGCCGACCAAAAGTTCTCTCGGAGATGAAAAATCGCACCACTTGCCAAGCCGAGCATGCAAGAAATGGAAATCGAAGCACAAACCGAGGGCAACTGTCTCAAATCCACCGAAAAGATACATTCGGAATTTGGGCCCTTTAACCACACAAAGGCTCGAGCTAACAAACAGCTTCTGATTAAGGTTAATATGGTAAATAACAATGGGGCTGCATTGCATGTGCATTATGCTCTGCTCAGCCATAGACACTATGAGAAAGTGGGCTTTCAAAATGGCATTTCAATAATTCCAAATGCACAAGAAGACATCCTACTTATTTAGCACGATTAAGTCAACATCTGAATCAACATACAGTATATGATGAAGTCCAGCTTAACTGGAAGTCAATTCACTCGCTAGGTAATTCAGATGCATTACAACGCTATAATGTTAATGTAGTTACATATTGTTCATTTACTCTCTTCGCTATAAACTCCCTCTTGTATTGTACCTCAGAAGTATTTTATTGCGCAAATTACGATAGGACCTGGTACATGCATGGAACAAATATGTGAACTCCTAAACTAAAAATTGGCAATACAATATTCGGATGAATTACGCCATCAGCTGGAGTAACAAATTTTACTCGAAGGAAACGGTCACCACAAAAAATATTGTCCATGGATTGAAATTTGTTCATCATCGCAACGACATCCTTTTCTATTTTGATTTTTTTAAAGTTGACAACACTGCAGCAGCCTGCCTACATTAGAGTATCCAGCATCAAATAACCTAACTTCATGAGCCTGACAGCTGGTTGCCTAAGGGCGCTTCGATGATTGATATTCACGTCATATATCACTTATCGGCAGGTCAAACCTGTATGGGATGCGATCTAAAAATAGCCAGAATTGCGATGGATTCTGGGACTCCTCTTTTCCATAATGACACAATGCTTATGCAAATACGCTTTGATTTCAGACTCGGGTGTCAAGCGACCATGGAACACGACATCAATCCAAGATGGGTGTTTGGAAGCTGACTGAACAAAACCATCGACTTTGAAGACAAATTCACCACTTTAGTTATTCCACCTTTTCAAAAATTTGGAATAGACATTAGTTTTTAATTTTGATTAATGATCACTATCATCTCATGCAATTATGTGTGTGGGTGTGGGGGGGGGGGAGGGGGGAAAGTGGGGACCGAAAGATTTTGATTTGAGTGTGTTTTTCGTAGTATTCTTCACAAATACTAATCGGAAAATCAGTTTTGAGGTCTAGATTTTAGGCAGACCTGTTGGGAAAATTTCGCATAATATCCGAAACTTTATTAACGACGATTACTAATGCAAGAAACGTCAAAGGTGTTCTTTAATGTTGATGATTTCTTTGTGATGTGTTGTGATGTTCTTTGACAAACATAGGACCTCATATTGATAATTTTTGTTTTAAATTAGGAGCAATTCGCTTAACAAATTGCTTGAAAAACTACCATAGATAAAGGATTTTAAGTACATACAGTACATGTTGTTTTAAAAAATAAATCATCAAAGGTGAAAAAATGCGCTTTTACGGATTTAAACGGATTTTTAAAAAAACCCTAAAACCTGCTGATAAGACCCTGCAGCGAAGTTTGCTTGAAAACTAGACTTTGCATGAAAACTTAACTAATTATTCTATTTGGAAAACTGAATAGAAAAACGTAGATCAGGCATTAGCCAAAAATTTGATAAAAGCTTGCAAAAACATTTTTTAAAATCCCCCTGACATTTACAGGTTTCCCAGGTTCTGTGGGAGCACCGTAAGTATTGAGTGATAATTAAACGAATGGTAATATGACGGTGCCACAATCACATCACTTTTATTGCCAACCTCACACTTTCTAGGCTCAGCCATTTCCCTCCACCCTTATCTTCATTCCCGAACAACAACTAATTCATCCAGAAACTCAACATTAAACGCCACAATTTTAAAATGCGCGTTCATTCAATCACCTAATGAGAGTTTATTTGCAAACGTGACTCCCATTCGGAATTGGCGAATGAATTTCTTTCACTCGACACGTGGTTCAGCAGCAACAATGGCGGCCGGGCATATTGGAGCATTTACATTGAAACAAAACAGAAATCGGATGTAAAACCGCTCGCTACCTTGTTCCTTCCTTTATTATTAAATAATAAATTGGCACGCTTGCCACCGCCATATTTCACGCTCAAGCGAAAACTAATTCGAAGAAAAGAAGATTCGAGCCTATCCGTTTTTTCTGGCTGGCTCGCATTTTTGAAAATGATTGAACGCCATTCTGACTAGCAGGAAGACGATAAAAATTCTGGCAACTACCTGTCATGAATAATGCATTTTACAGGGCATAATAAGTCACGGGATGTCAGGCATACACAATGCCTCAACGTCACTGCTCTGATTTTCAATGTGTGCCTTGCCAGTGACACGCTCGCGACATTAATAATCATCGGGAGAAGAAGTTTATGCAAAACAATAGAGCGAAGTTAATTCAATTCCACGCCATTTTTTTTGTTTTACTTTTATTGAATTATCCGAGTCTGGGCGCAGCGCAGAAATCAGCTTATGGGCACGTAGGAGGCGACGACAGAATGTCATATCCATAACACGTATTGGGATATTTCGCCTAGAAAGAATTGGCAACTAATGTGCCAATCACTTAATGTTTCCCGCTTTACTCGAGACAGTGCTTGAGTCAGACATGCGTCTCCCTGCCTCCACAAAATAAATGTACATGTATTTTTTGATCGGGTTCACAAAGCACACCTGATTTTTCAGATTGTTGCAGGGATAATTTTTGTTAGTGACATACACCATTATAGATATATGGAGTGTGGGCATGGCTTTTGCGAAACTGCTAGCAGCTGCCATTGGCACCGAGCTAACGAGCAAATGCAAAAGCAGTGGTAGGCTGTCGTGCTTGAAAAATTAATCACTGCAAGTCCATTATTAAGAATCCACCGGATTGAATAATGCGCTAAATGTCACGAGTTCTTGTACCACGAGAGCAGCAAAGTTCCCGATTGAAGGATATGACGAAAATCCTGGCATATGCATAAAATAAGCTTACAGTACACGTAGGGGGCCTGATGGTGCCATATGGTGTGTCGTCAGAGTTGAGGCGGTGGGGAGCAAGTGCTCCAAAAATGATGGAGGCACTCAACCTCGATTATATGTCATCTTAACTGTGCCTACACAAGACATCTACCACAGTACATCATAGCGAGGATATCACGCCGATGTAATGAAGTAATGAAGTTCCAGGCATTCGAGTGTCACGTGAAACCCTTATCGGTCATCCGCCATGGACTCACTCGGAGAAATGATGGATATTCTTGAAACACGATGCAGAGTTTTAATTACCACCTTGTCCTTTGGATTCATCGTGCATTTGCCATTCGCAAACATGACGCTAAGTAGCACCCTTGAGATTCCAATTAATTCCGAACGTTTGCTGGGGCACGAAATGTGTCCATATATGATACGAAAAATACTGCAAACTATAGTACGTACCAATTAATGATTTATCTAATGTATGGAATATTTTACTGTATTACCATTGTATGGCGCTTTCATAATAGACCAAATGGTCTGATGCTTGGTCTTAAATGGCGCGTAAATTATATATGGCACATACAACCGAATACATGATCTTATTCAACGTTTCCACCTGGGTTTTTAGTTTTCTGAAAGCCGTCAGTTGCTGCAATTCTTAAAATCTGTAATTCTGGAGAAATGCAAGTTTCTTCACCACTTCAATATGACGTATGGTGTATGCAATTCAAACTCCGAACAAGATGCACTCCGGATGATATCATCATAATCAAATCAGACGAATATTTGAATAGTTCAAACGAAGTGGCAAACATCGAGGGGCACTGATGATGGGCTGAGAAATCAATACTCGAAGTAAATTCTGATGTTTAGTTTTAATTAGCACCACTTCGCTCCCATCGGCGGTGGCAAATGCCGTTCAGTGCACATCTGACCAGCACATCTGGTTTGATTAATTTATTGAACAATGTATTTCCTGGCGAAGTTTCCAAGGGAGAAATTACACTTGCACATCACTTCCTGTGTGGGATTGGATGCAACCATCTGAGAGCTCCATAAGCCTCAATACTGCGATGTCACATCCAATGCAACGCACAGGGTGTCTGGACCAAATGCATCCCCGCCAGTGCTGATCATTTCGGCAGGATACATTATCCGAGATTTACTGGAGGATTTCTCCACTCTAAAATTATCTCTTTCGGGAGGTTTCCTGTAGATATTTACGTTCCCCAGAGGAGATACACTATAATTTCATCGATGAAAGAGCTGAATGCTTATGATATTAAAGCTGGACACGGATTGGAAGGGACCTGCGAACGCAGTCTTACACCAACGTTTAGATCATATTTACATCGCTAAACGAGTTACTCGCCATTAATTCTGCCCATTTAAGACATGTAATGACCTCACTGTAATGACCATATTGCGTAGAAATTTATCATGGAGTGGGCCAGTGATTAAAGCTGTGAATTCTAAGGAAATGTGTTATCCTGTACAAATACAAAAATATGGAAGTAATTTTCATAAGGGAATGTAATACTGTTACGACATTCTATAAGCAGTTTCATCCTGACACAAAATGTCTTAAAAAGTCATATATACATATATGGTACTGCGACGTCACAATGCAGAATGCACAGATATCTGCATAAACATTGCATGTTAGTATTACAAAACCTGGCATGGAGCAAACAACATTGATGATATTGCATGCGGAATGATATTGCATGCGATATCTCATAATCTCATCTGGGGTGAGCAACGGAAATTAAATCCCAGTCAGATAGCACATTATAGGAACAGCTGAGATTTCGGTTAATAAAAGTCATTTATTTCATACGGCATGCAAGTTAACTGTTAAAAAATATCTTTTCTATGAATTTCGATATCAGACAAAAGTAATCAAAACCAAAAAATACATAGGATTAGTATCATAATATTTTTATATTTTCATTTCCAAGGGCTAACAGAATTTGAAAAAAAAAATTAAAAGAACCGAATTTCGAGAACCTCAGAATTAAGAGGCCAAATCCCAGTTAGTTGTTTGGCTTAAAACCAATATAATAGGAACGACTCTTTATTTTAAAACTATCATAAATTTAGCTATAATTTAAAGCGTTAGCGCAACATTGCATTGGTAACAAGCAGTAATCCTCAACACTTACACGAAGCTGTCGTGCTACCAAATAGGCCATCATGCGACTATTTCAGCAAGCATGTGTTTTATAAGGCTATCATGGGTGGATTGCCCTAAGGGACAAAGAGGTTGCATGTAAATGAACCAGGCTGTTTTGTTGTGAAAGCTCGATAAAGAGAGCATTTGGGAAAAGCCTAGAAAATGTCGCCTCGACATAGACGTCTAGCACATAACTCTGATGATATGCCAGCGCTTCAGAAAAAGGCAGAATTTGTAGAACATGCATGTTCAATATTTGAAATTCACTTCCATCGTCTTACTTAAATGCAATTTATATACATGCAAATTTGATTTCGGAGACTTCCGTATAAATTTAAGGATCCTAACGCGAGCGGAGTGGAATAACTACACAGACGCCATTACAAATAGCGAAATTATATTGATTTTGACGTTGCTTTGTTATAATGGAACTGGAGTGAGCTTTTCCTTTTAAAGGTTCTTTATACATGCGTGATATAGTGTGACACTAATTCTATAAGAGCGCAATGCTTCATTCACGCGAGTATCCATTATGTGAACTTTTTAGAAAGAAAAAAGAGAAATAAAACTATATCAGACATTGAAATGTTTTCAATGAAACTTTCGAAAAAAATATATTTTAACCTTGTCACTATCAACCATATGCCAAAGTTGACCATAGATGCCCAGCCCGCAGGCATCACTACCAGTTAGAATATAAGCCGTTAGGAGAAGCCCACTTAGATCGTTTCCATATAGTGTCTATGCAGGAGCAGGGAATGTAGTAACATATCATATTGCAATATTGTGAGGTGCAGATTTACTTTAGTCGCATATAATAATTCGAAGCAGTATACAATCAAATAGATAAATAGTGCAAAGTTATTTTTACCATCACTTTCTGTATTTATGAATTTCTTTTCGCCAAGCATGAAACGGTAATTGTAGTGATCATGATGTCACTGGACACGTTGCAACAAATAAACACATATCAACATTCGGATCATTCAAATTGATAGAAGAAAAGTAAGTCAGACACGTTCCAACAATGCATGAAGTCATTTTATCACTCAGGATCTTAGTGTCCACCAAGCAGAGCATGATCAAAAATGGTCGTGATCGTCATCTTATGAGGGTCACGTGTCTGAATAGTGCTCTCATCGTTCCTCATCAGGTTAGCTCGATACATATGCAAGCAGAAAATAAACCTAGAAATCCATTAAATGTAATCCATTTCGAAGTAAGTAATTTCAAGAGGAAATCGTGCAATGATTTCTTCGATTCGAATATGGACGCAAAATTATAATAATGTCGTTTTCCCCCTCGGTGAAATGCATTTTGCTGTTTAGTTTATTGTATTGCAGTGGAGAGTGGGGCAAACCGGGCTTTAACGTATAGCGAAAAAACGCAAAATACAGCAAGATATATGGATAATGTCCCCAAGCGTCAGTTGCTGCATGCGCGTCATTAATTTTAAAAAAATCAATGGCCGGCTTTAAACTTGTTATTGCGCAGATGTAGTGTTTCATCTTGACGATACGATTCAAATAAATGCAGGCCCTGCAGAGGACAATCCTTTTTGTAGAATGCATTTTCTTCCACAAGTTTTATCGCTTTCGGGTGATTTTTTTCTATTTTTTGTCCTTTATTTTTTCTATATGAAACGCTCTGTTGTACATTGCAGCAACATTGCGGATATACGTCGATATAACAACACACATTCGACCACACATTTCAAAATGAATTGAAATGCTAGAAATACACGGTAAGTTCGCCGTGAAAACACCTTGCTAACTTATTTTTTCCCAAAATAGATTGATTTTTTTACAATGGAAAATGCATTTATTTTCAATATGCAGTCAATATGCCTGCAATATACATATTCACCTCATTCATTCAGTGTTTCGAATGTTATAAATTACATGTTTGGTAAGAATTTTGGAAGAAAAAGTTGTCCAACTTGATATTGGCTTACAGTGGTCATTATTTCAGAACGTTCAGTTCTCTCATACTGACCCTCAAGTTTGCACTATAGGACAAACTATTGAGGTAAGCCATCACGTGCATGACATTGTATGATTGAGACTAATCTACAATTGAAAGGTGCAAATGCCTACAGCATCCGAGGGCCGGATTAGCGGGTAATGGTCAGCCAAATTCCAATTCCGAATCCGAATTAGGGCTTGTCCAAACAGCATAGAAGGGGGAGCATCCATTTTGAAAAGCGGATATGGCAGGCAGTCTCTCGCCCATGTAGTAATGAAAATTGGATGGCATCAATCAAGTGCAAAAGTGCTTTCTTAAGTGCAAATGCTTAAAAATCACACTGCTTGCTATCTTTTCAAATAAAAAAGCATGTATTAAATGGCACACATAAGCCCCGGGCTGCCATGGCAACGCTTGCGTGCAAAAAAGAGCCAGCCAATTCCATCATGGCTGAATGGCAGACTTCCCTGATGCTTACGCAATAGGAGCTCTTATTTATACGTATAACATCCATAAAAATCATTGAGGCTTGTCCAACAAACTTTGGAAGTATAGCACCTATAAATAAAGTGGCCATATGCGTCTTAAAATAACCACTGATACGACTTTTATCCGGGGACGTAACACTGGTGGAGTGGACCGCTTTCGCTCAGGGCTGAGGGGTGTGATAAAGGGTTATCGCAATTTCATGGACCCAACCCCGACCGAAATTCGCTTATCGTGATCATGTGACATTTCAGTCCAGGGATTAGGTCACGAAACTACTGACGTTGTAATCTCGTCACATGACTCGAGCAATTGCAACCTGCTTGGCTGGTTATTGATGGCTGTGCTGATGCTTCGAATCAGCGAAAACGATGACAACATGGCCGTTCGGACGAGGGGTGACCATTGTCCAGTCCATGGCGTTGCTCGAGGGGCAACATTGAGGATATAGGTGTCCACATTCTTTTATTTTCGTTGTTTCGCGTTTTTTCACCTGACCTAACATAATCTGATTTAACATATAACCGGAACTAACATGAAAACGTGATTTTTTTAATTTAGCCGCCTCCTACCCCTGTAAAGAGGCAATCACTGCCAGCTTACAAGCTGCGTCAATATCTGATTATCAAAAGAATACAACTTTTAAAAGTTGGTTAGCCTAACTCAACCTTTCCGAGTTACAAATTACAACGACACTCAAGGGTCATGTATGCACCTTGACTTCATTGTTCAGTTCGCCCTATTCAGTCTACTGCTGAACTTAAGCTTGCACTAAGCCTAAGACTAGTGTCTAACTCAGTATTATATAGAGCTTCCAGCAAACAACAGTACCTTGACTGCCGAGCATGGGCACGGCTTCATTTGGTGCAAGTTCTACCAATGGCAGTGTAGCACCAAATGCAAGCAGCCTAGCATCTAAAAGGACCACTTATGGGATTTCTGTTTTCAGTTTCAATTTTCAGGCTTCCGTATATACACACGCACGAAAGTAGAAGTCAAAATAATCAAAGGTCAATAAAAGACACCCATTCCAACTGAGAAAATCAATAATTACGGCCATTTACTGTAACACCAAGACGTTTCGTACAACAAAGTCGACGAAGGAAACCTTAGGCAATGTTTGAAGAGGGTATTAAAAATACTGAAGCGCTTTGTATAGTAACCATAGCGATGATTCGACATATTAATGTTTACACATCATACGCCATTCGAACATGAAAGAAAGACGAACTGTTCATATTAAATTCCGAGATATACAAGAAAAACCTTTGCATGTCATCCCCTTTCCCCCCTTCCAATTCTAAAAACGAAAGAAAGAAGTAATTTAAGATAGTGTTTGTTCACGATATGTACATGTACATGCACGGTGAGAAGTGTATAGAATTCTGTCAAACAAACTTAACCAACGTGATTTTAGTCTGTTTTAAAGAATAAGCTTGCCCTAGTGATTGATAGCATCCACCACCAATACCACCAGATGGTTCCACCATGCTGGAAATGGGACGTTTTGGAACCTGGAACCAAGATATACCAACATGTTGGTATCTACAAGTTCTTATATATAGTTTACAACATGTTTCCAGCAAGCCCCACATAATGGAACCACCATGTGCCCAACACCACTACTCACATACTTCAAAATTAAAATGCGTTTATAAGGTTTTTGATTTGTAATGCAGCTGATACATTGAGAGATATCGATGCCAAACCAGTCCATACTAGCATTACATCACATCCTACAGAATCAGAAAGTCCCCAACATTTCCCCACATTATCCAACATGTTGGAACCATAAAAAAATAACAGGGGCTTACTTTTGTCATGGGGGTGCATCCAATGTTTCCCATATGCGGAATGAAATGTCTTAAGAAATGTCTACCACCAAAATGTCAAATACCACATCTAAGAAAAAGTCTCGTAAAATACGTTTAAATTTCTTTCCTTGTGAATTTTTTCAGAAAACGTGTTATTGTCAGACACACAAAGCCAGCTGTCACTTACAGGGGAATTAAAGCAACCAGTTTGATCCACTATAGCACCCACATACAGTGTATCAAATATATTGCAAATAGGTTTAAGTATATACGGTTATTTTATATAATGTACTTGCAGAATGTTTTGAAGCGCTTACATTATAAAATCATAATGTAAGATGAAATTTCTTATCAGAAACCGTGGCTATGGATTTTCCTTGCAGTTAGGGTAGGCATAATAACGTTATTATCATGTTAGGTTAGTATCGTTTAGGATAAATAAAAAAGTGTCATTCTTGTCTAGACAAATGTAGGGTTTAAATATGCATATACAGTACATTAGGCCTATAGTTTATCCGGAAACGCTTCCAGATCGAAAGTTGGAACCCATATCAGTCAGAAAGCTTTCTGACTTACAGTGCAAGGTCAGTTAGAAAGCGCAAGTACATTTTTCTTTAAAAAATTATGACGGAATAGGAAGTGGAACCTTGAAATGCCGTCTTCCATTTCTTAATTTATTAAGCTACATAAAAGTTTGTTACGGTCATAAGGAAGTCGAGGAAAAGGATTTGAAAATAATGTATAGCAGGAATTGTCGTAGCTAACTCTTACCACTATGCCACCTAACTCGACCACTTATTTTGTTTCAAGAAAAAAATTGCAGAATGCTTAATAATATTGAAAGACGAGAGCTCTATTGCACGACTCGTCAGTATCTGAAAAACAACGAAAAGCTCTTCGACCAAATAAAAATTTCGAGTTGGAATGTGCTCGTTGCTAAACTTCGAAGGTCGACCAAACACTACGTCAAGTGACAAAATGCTAACCAGAAGCAGATTGACAAACGCAAGAGAACGGTTTCATAAAGCGAACTTTAAGGATGCTCCCACCAAGTCCACTTTAACGTTTCAACACATGATGACATTCCATCAATCATGACCAATGATAGCAAAGCACTGGGGTCTTGGAGGCCACATTAAAAACTTTCCTCTTTGTTGCTTAAAAGAATAGCATCTGCCATTCCTGAAGATCAATTCCAAACAGGAAATTCACAAGCACAATCAAAGCCTGCATAATCTCCATGATCTTTGCATGAACAATGCACTTTGTAAATCCTGTTTTCCATACTTATTTCATCAAGCATGTATAAAACATCCCCAGACAATATTATTTCAACTGTTGGTAAGTGATCAAGATGGGCCATGACGGTCCAAAATATTACAAAATGCAACGTAAGAGGCAAATCCTGACTGTCCTAAACTGTCAAAAATTGCTTAAGATGAAAAATTGCACGACCCTAATGCTAATTTCACGACGTCCATGGCCATCAGACGCCCTGTAGAAAGAAGCGAGTCTGATGTCCATCTCCTGCACTGACCAACCACCACACCTTCATTGGCATGCCGGTCATCTTGGGTAAACTAAACGACCGCCCTCGTGGCCTGACTGCGAAATAACCCCAAGAAAAAAAATGAATAAGGGCTCGAATTAAGGGTTCCACAAACGAAGCTATAGGCCATCCTTCAGTTTTGTCACGTCCAAACCCAGTTCTCGAAGCTTATCATCAACGTCAAGGGCGAGCCAGTAGGGTGTGAAGAAACCACGAAGACGAGGAGCTGGACGTTGTCCACACATGCAAGGCCAGAGCTGGAAAGTTGGCAAGATCGATGGCTATGGACACGATCATTAACAAAGACAAAGCCACGTTGGGGGGGATGGGGGAAAACATTGTCGTCCACCAGTCTGGCTTCAGACAGCGTTGAAAGGATGACAAAGTGGACTCGAACAGCTCACAAATTGCGCCAGATCTTGCATCTACAAGAGCCAGGATGGGGCGAAGAAGCCCAATTCCTCGGGCGGATGAATTATTTATGCCCTCAAAAAATGATAAACGAAAAGTTTTAATTTCCACTTAATGGCTCGGCATTAGCTCCAGGGCCAGGGCCTCGCGTCCTCTTAAGCGTCGATCCAAATGCGCATTAGCAATAAATTCATTTATGGAAGTGAAACTTGCTCGAACCCAATAGAGACGTTTTCAATTAGGCTTAGGAGCGGCCGAAATGAGCAACGAGATGATATTCAGCTTCGACGAATCCCACCAGAGAGTGGATTCATTTTCAATTTTAATGCAACGCGTTCCCAATGACTCGAGATGATTTTTTTGTAATTGGCCAGAAATCCTGGCATAAAGGGATATAATTCTTCTCGTAATTCTATTTGCCAACACGTGTTGAACATGTTTCGGGGCTAATTAGGAAAGCTTGGAAGTACACGCAGTTTGCAGTTGTTATAAGCCCAAACTATACGATCGTTGCTAGGCAATGGATGTCAGAACTACCGTTAAGATTTAACATACAGTGTACGTGCTATTTCTACTATAGTAGAACCACGAAGTGATGGAACTGGGCTATAAGCGCCGACCAATAGAATCCAATCGCCAGTTTGCGACTGATTAAGTCTAGTATTTCGCATACAGCGCCACTGGTGAGAGGAAGGAGCTCAACAACAAAAAAAACATTGGAGGCGCTTCAGCTCGAGGCGTCAGCCATTTTCATTTCAACAACTGAAAACCAGGAATCCCTAATCGATAAGCGACACCTCTCTGATTGGCTATCCTTCAGTTCCATCAGTTCGTATTTCTACTATAGTTACCTGCAGTGACACCATCCATTTATAATCAAACAGCATGAAAGAATGCAAGTGGTGAATTGTAGCTTTGAGGAACAAATCTTGCGTTATGCGGGACCTTACCAAACCTAAGCCAGCCTGACCAGACATAACCTAACCCTTGGTTAACTAACCAAAAGTAAACTTGCAATATACAGCTATAATTTCTGATTAAGCTGCCCCTAATACGCTAGCAATCACTACCAACCCGCGAGCTGGCAGTGATTGCTAGCGTATTAGGGACTGGCAGTGGCGTAGATTTCATAACACTGCCAAGAATTTCCTGTCACATTACCATTTCTTCCCTGGCACTTCCTGACCATCCCTAAATAACATTCCAGAATGTGGAACACGAATGTGGGGGTCAAAATTCGACTTTTTGATAAATGTCGTTTCTGCACAGCCCCGAACAAGCTCTAATTTTGCATACGGATTAACGAAGGCTGCAAATTTACAACATCAAAATCGCCTGAACAGTAACTCGAGCAAGTCCCAATCTGGAAGACAAGTCCGTTGGGACCGGATCCGGCGGATCTGCAGACGCGGCATCCAATTAATCAGGGCCCACTAAGTGACGGAGTGGCGGAAGTGGCTCCGAGAAAAGATCTCGCGGAAATTGGGGATAGTCTTCATCCACAATTTGCTTCGCCATTAAAGTTTATTGCTCTTAAACGATTTCCTGCGCTAAGTCCACAGTTACAATATCCTTAAATATAGCCCATCATTTCGTCCCTATACTTGGCGTCAATAAACTGAATAGTTTTTCTTAAGGACTTAACGCCCTCATCGTCGCAAATGGCACCTCGTATCGTCAGCTTAACTTGCCGGATAGGCCTCAATTTTTTTTTCCCTTTTTACTTCAGAAGTGGATAAATGTCTCCATCCTTAACCCAATCCGAAAACTTATTTATTCCGTGAAAAAAGGAAGCCTCTCAGATTTGCATCGAAAGCAAGGCCTAAGTTTGGAGGGCCCCAACCGACGACTATAAAACGAAACACCCCGATCATTAATTCGGAATTCCAATCTACCACATTTGCGAAAATGCATTAAACTCTCGAAATATACGGGCCAACCGATGCAATTCTCATCTGGCGGATGAATTTATGGTCGACTTTGATGCACGCGAAGGGGGATCCAATGCTAGGAATTCATTTGTTATTTCTTCAAATCGCTTGGCTTAATAGCGACTTGCCTTATGTTTCCTAATTTTATGGACAGCTGTAGCGTATTCTTCACCGGGTAAAAAAATATATATTTATTGATTGCACCTATTTTCGAAGTTACAAGCCTCTTAAAGCGGGACTTCCAATGATCTCAACTTCCTGGTGCTGCTAATAAATAACTAAATCACTAAATTGAAAAAGGTAATGTCTTACGAAAAAACCGCCACATAAACTCCAGTTAATGGTCGGGCGCATTATATTCCGTTAAATTTAATGGAAAAATCAGGTTCGTGCTCGTTTGTCAGTCCATTTATCCGACGATAATATTGTTCTTGATTCTACAAATGCATTTGCAGGTCCATAAGCAGCAGCGATGTTTACGTTATGCAAGCTAGATGTTACCAAAGTGCATGTTCGTTATCTAATAAAACATATTTCATGAGTATTACATTAAACAGGCGTACAGTGTCATAACGCCTGTTAAAAAGTTCTCCCCTCATTACAGATGATTCATTTTTCAGATGTGAAAAATTACCAGGAAGAAATTTTGGAAAAGGTTGATTTCCTAAAGTTTTTTATATTGGTTCCAAAGGCGTGCCTACATATGGAGGCGTAATTTGAAAAGAGTACATCTTATTTTAGAACAAAACAATGCCAATTCCTACATATAAATCGCTACATGTAGATATCCCACCCCAGTTTTACTCATCCTATAATGATTATAAAGAGAGGCCCTAGCTCAAGGCGAGATTTAATGAAAAGCTATTGTAGTGTGCAGTACCTCTGGGGCTTGCAAACTTCAAATGCAGTTATGAAACTCGAATAAAGTCAAAGTAAACGCTTTCGGCTATATTGCTATACAGCATCAAAACTTAATTATTTAACAGCATAATATATTTATCATAATGAGCTTCGTTCTACCGTTTCATAAAATTTAATAACATGTCAATCTGTTTGCATTTGGAGAAAAATTTCATGTAATGGATAGGGTTCATTAAATGTCGATGTGACGGTATCGTGCAAATAATCATCGATCGACTATCAGCATTAAATCAAATTTACCTATGCCAGCAGTGAATGCCATCGTCAATACGTCAATTCAACTCAATTCAGCACCCTACTGTCAGTATACATGTAGATACAACATGTTGTGATAACATCCATATAACCAATTTACCAAGCACACATTACGTACATGGTGTTTTTGGCCTAACCTGACCTATCCTAACAAAAATAATCAATCTAACCACTGCACTGTAAGGAAATCTAAGACCATGATATCAGTTTCAGCTGCCCCAGCGTCGGGCCAATCACTGCCAGTTAATTAAAAGATTAGTTTCGTGGCATGATCATTCTCAATGACCAGATCCCTTTGCAATGTAATCCACAGAAGACGCCATTTGCCAAACACACGTAGCCAAACAACTTAAATGGTTAAAAAACAGATATTTCATAAAGACAATGAGGTGAGTTGGTCTAAATTAACCGAGCCACCATCCAATTGGCTGAGCGGATACAGAACGCATTCCATAATTGGAAAAGCAATCCGCAGACCGTCCTCCGCAATTTCCAGGTATGAAAGGTTGCCGGAAGGAAGTCCTTTGTGGCATCTTGCAATGGAAAGGGAAACAAACACCGGTGTATCGTAGGCGAGCATGAAGTTGAGACCTCCAGTCTATCTCCAACGGAGCGGAAAGCCAACCCTTTCAAGAATCCATAATTGCCAATGCGTTCAAGTTTGCTCAGCTCTTTAATCATTGACCCATCTTTTATTCAATGGCGATGAGCGCTAGAAAATATCCCGGGTGCGTTGAAAGCTGGGCTCCAGTCGATTCAACGCGGTCGACCCGCCATCATTTATCTCGATTTTTTTTAGCTTGCATATATTGTACAATGGCCAACTGCCTAAGGTCAACACACGCCATCCTTTATTCGGGCTAGCCTTACTTGACAAGCGTTTGATTTATTTCGTCGGCCAACAATATGATCCAACTTTGGGCTCAAGTTTCCCCATGGATGAATTCTGGAAATAGCTGCCGAGGAACTGAGCAAAAAATCATAGGTCACATTTTATTGGATTTTTGGCAGCTTCGGGACTTTGCGTATTCATGAGGGCGCACCCAGAGGACGGAAGTAATGCGGAGGTACACGCGTCTTAAGTAGACGGCAAGTAGGTCCCAGAGACCCGGAGAATCAGACAAATGAAGTCCGTGTGGGTCACGAGGGTGGTTGGGGTCAGATTTTTGGATTTAGAGTTGAAATTTCCAAAAACATAAATCATCCGATTTACTCTTCGATTCGTGCACATCTACTCTACGACTCTGGAAGATACTGATCTCTGCGGGCAGAAACTAATGTCAAAACGAATTCCTTACAACCAGTACAAATTGTGAGTTGAAAAACTGAAAAGGGCGGTTTTACATACAGTAATAGAGAGTGTCAGAAAACATGAACTGAAACTGAAAACGAAAAGTGTGACGTCGGCCTTGACCTTCACGTCACCAAATTCCGGACAGTCTCTCCACAGTGATATGGAGACCGGGCGGAATTTGGGGAATGTCAACGTCAGGATGATGTCACAAATTTCGTTTTCAGTTTCAGTTCATGTTTTCTGACACTCTCTATTAGCCGTCGTAGACCATAAGCTCAATGTTAGCAGTGGTTGCCTAGCGATAAGGGGCAGCAACATGAAAAATTATATTTTTAGTTTTGTTGCGGTTAGGTTTGATCAGGTAAGGTTATATATAATGCACAGAATAACAATACACGGTGAAAGATAAAAAAGAAAAAATGGATACTTTTTACAGCTTGGACAAGTGACATTTTCTAGTGTCAGGGGGCTGACAATGATGTCGAACATTGACATGCATGGGTCAAAAAGTCACGAAAATATGATGACAGTATTTGAACGTCCCCAAATATCATCAGCTTACAATCCGTCTTGCAATCATCTTGTAAACAGTAGTTTCCATACTATACCCCTAACGCGGTGGTAACTGTCGCCGATATTGAGTTTCTGATGGTTTATGGTACTGAGTTGAATAATTATTGAATTAAATCCAGAGCATGCTTACCGCTCCATAGTGTTTTCATATGACGGGTAAGGTCTAGCCTTTGAATGCATAAAAAGGTTACTAGCCATGCGAGCCAAAGGCTCAAAGCATATAACCCTTTAAGGAACCTGCCCTTGAATGAAAGCTAATGGCATTGCGTGTACGCCATTATTTCTCCGGGGGTGGAAAACCGAGCAAGATCAAATATTAATGGGCCGTATGCGTTTTGGGCAAAAAGACCATCATCTCTGATGTTGGCTAATAAACGTCAGATGCGCGTGAAAGATAGCGGGAAAAACAATGCCAGCAGATGATAACCGAGATTAGTTGAACACGACCGAGCAGCCATCTAGCGCTAGGATTATGCCAATATCGAGGTTTGCACCATCCATGAAATCGGCATATGGTGCAACGGGTGCAACAGCTAATGAGCTCCAATTCCCTCCGAAAACAGGGGGGTCTAAACCCAAAGTGGCTGGGTGAGGAGGACCAAAGAAATGCGCATGGAAATTATTGCTTCTTACAGCTGGGAGACAGAAATAAAGCTGCTTTGCAAGAACACACACAATGGGATATTAACGCAAGAAACATGATTGCTTCCCAGATATTGCGCCAGGATTATATCTGGGCACCAGAGGGAGATTAACCGAAAATTAAGCAAAATAAACAAAGCTGTTCCTCCATTACTGCAACGATCTTCCATTCGTCTGCCATCAACAGGATTTGCTGGGGCAAAAAATATCGTTTTAAAAATAGATAAGATCTCACTCCAGAAGCATGAGCCACTCAAATGAGAGGTGCGACACCTTCACGCATAATCCGCGAAGTATTTCTGGAAGCGATTTTGCCTAATAATTTTAAGAATAAGCCAAGCTCAAAATCCTGAAAGAAGACATTTTGTGAAACAAAAATACTTGGAAACTCGATCGGGGTTTTCGTAGAACGTACTTGTGTAAGTTCAGAGAAATCGTTGAAAAAATTAGTTTATGCAATTCTCGTTGTGAACACTAGCAGTCGATTAAACTCGTTAAAATAACCTAAAAGATTAATCACCAGAGCTGCACTGTTCAATAAAAATTCAGCTTCACCATGGCAACCGTACAGAATCCATGAACAGGATACAAGTAAAAAGCACGTTTATCCATTTCGTAGAATTTCGGAAAAATGCAAAATTTCACTAAATTCTCAATGCCAGAGAGGTTTCGAACTAAATAAAAAATCGCGACATCGTTACAGCTAACTCTCTAAAGATCAGCAAATCGACAGTGTTCTGACAATTCAGGTGCTTTGTCCGACTTTAAATGGCTCCATTTATCAAACTGTCTCATAATTTGTCTGACATTCAGGTGGGAGCCAATGACAGCGGCGCAAATTTTGTCTTGATAAACGACGATGACTCCCGCATCGTATATGATGCAATTAAATTTTTAAGATAAATCCCTTGAAATGAGCGAGATGCCCCTTACATACTATCTTGCCTTACTCGTACCAAAATTGCTATCTTAATCCCAGGTTTAACTTATATCAAGGAAAAATACAACAGTGACACCCTTGCATCCTCACCTAGAGTTATTATACGAATCCCGGCAATAAAGTTTTATGAAACGACAATTTCCCAAACACAAACCTCTTAATCATTCCACAAGCGCATTAAAACTGAAATAAATTGTCTGCATCTTACCTGAGCTGAGAGATGCTGTAAATCACCGGTCAGAAAGTGTTTTTGTATCAAGTTGGGAGCAAGAAGAATACTGAAATGAAACCGTCAAAACGGGCAATAAATTAAGAAAATGATATTTTAATAGCACGTAAATAAGATTGCATGAAGCGTGGGCTGTACTACAGACTATATGTTTTGCTTCACACAACAGACATAATAATAAAAGGGTTCCAATAACGGTTCGTGGGTTAGAAGTGATTGCTTGATTGGTGGACAGCTTAGTTAAGCAATTACGTTTTAGATAATATTAGAATATATTAGGCAAAATTAACGAATATAAAAGAAAATAACAAACTATGAAAGGTGAAAGGATAGCACGGCAATCTACTACATGTACATCTACTACACCCATATACATGTACTAGACAAGTACAGCAAAATACCTAAATGAGTATGTAATGCTTATTTGGAGCAGAGATAAACAGTATTGTATAGCCAACGGTGGCCATCAAGTTAGGGAGAATAATAATTAATTACATTGCATAATGTATATGTAACATAAATAAAACTTACGTATTAAGTTCCAGGTCGAGCCTAAGCTTGTAGTTAAACGCTTTGATAAGAAGAGAGGTGTTATTAAAGTGTTTTCCAATCTGAAAGGATAAAATGCATTTTAAAATTGATCAAAAGTGTGACGTCAACACGATAAACACGACGTTAATAATGTAAGTAATATAGCAGTCCAATGACGTCAATGTGTAAAACAAAGATAAGCTATCAAAAAAAAATATGTGTAGTGATTTAATGTGTGCACCACACGTACATGTATAATTAATCGACCTGACGTTGTGCTTTCACCTATCGAATAAATTGTTAGACAATTTTAAACCGAAAGCGAAAGCAGGCAGTTGCGAATTCTTATACTTTTGGAAACAAAATAAAACTTACTGAAGCTTGGATTTATTTCAATGGGATGCTGAAATAAGCATTAAAAATAAAGTTTTATTTACTTTTTTTAATGCTACTAGGAGAAATATCCGCTTTGCTTTCCCAAATGGTAACCTTGATGGTGATATGAATCTTTATATAGCATGCATTGTACGCTCATGTGCTTATCCTGATCATGTAGTTTTTCGTTTCTTGGAGTTTTCATTTGTGGATCTCCAGTTGTCTTTTTGGACAGCTTCCATTCCTCCCTCTCTAACAGACAAATGCAATCTCATCAATTTCTTCGGCCCCAAGACCGTATATTAGTGGGACAGTTATCACGTTTCATGTTTTGTGTTTGACGACAATTGCGTCTAATCATTCCCATTATCTGAAGCAATAAAAGCGAGCATTTCTAAAATTATTTCAGCGACCTAAAGGGCAATGGTCATACGGGGCTGTAAAGATCAAACGATGGGTGTTATTTTATCGGAGAAACTACGAGTAACAGTCGAATTTCAATCAATAAAATGTCTCTACTTTCCAAAGTCCAAAAGGATACAAACATTGTTTTTGGTGCATTTGGCGCTTATTTTCGGATTCGTTAGGCTTTCATATATGCTCACAAAGGTGTTTCCAGAAAGTTTAATCCAATGAAAAAAGTCTCGCCGATTAAAGGGAACGATTTTTCTGCGGGTTATAATTAAGGCGAATTCCGATTAACCATGCAGTTAATTTTCTTATTTCAATAGAGACTCGCAAATCCATTTCAATGGAAGTCCTGATGACAACCTGCAATTAAGTTCGCTCGGCGCAGAAGCGTGTGCAAATAAAAAACATTTTAGCGAGTAAATAGAGCATGTTTTCATTAAAATCTTAACACAAAACGTAACGCACATCATCATTTATTCAGCTTGCACGGGACCTAAGGGCTGCTTTTAACTTTCTATTCGTGACATTGAACGATATTACTGTACATGAAGTGAGGCATTGATCTGTTTCGGCTATAATTGATTTAACTATACGACTAAAACCAGGAAAACATGCACGTTAACTTGTAAAGCAACACTCATAATTAGCTATTTTAATTAAATAATCCAAACGCATACTGGCATCTGAAGTCAAACCGATAATGTTAGCACACAGTTAGTGGCTCAAAAATGCTAAGTTGAACTGCAGCAATGTCATTTATGCGTGTACAGTAATATCGTTGGCGCCGAGGACACAAAAGAATAGCAAAAAAGTCATTAATTCTATGCTTTTTGTAAGGGCTGCTAAAATATGCCAGAACATCTAGTAGGCTGTGACGCAGTCTTCAATTAAAACCCATCAATTATAAAGATGATCAATCAAAAACTTCACTTTCTTAAGCTCTGAGAGCCACGGGAATTGAAGGCTTGCACCAGATTGTTCAATCGCCTTTAAGAAATTGGGCAAGAAACAGTGCTCGCATTGAAAATAGGACAAGGCCCAATCCGATCAGAACGACCCTTTTATAGCACATACTTTTGATATCCGAAGTCATTTGTCATTCCTGAAAGTTACATATTGAACACGGGCGGCTTTAGTCTGCAGGTTTGGGGCCTTTCATTCTTAAACTTTTTTATACCGGATTTATACATAATAGATATGTAATGCAATCTATCTGAATCAACATGGTTATGCGAATGGTTGCACGTCAGATTTCATAAAACTCGTGTCGGCTAACGAACACTCGATTCAATAACTTTATCGGATTTCGTATCCTGGAATTACCATAGCATTTTTCAAAAGAGTACAGGATCCATCAAAAGTAAAGCTACGATCAAGCTTATTTAATAACATCGTCTTTAACAGGGTTATTGCGACATTACGACTTTTTTAAATGAAATTCCATGACTGTTCAGGCTTCTGCATCAACGTTTTGAAATTTTCTATAATATTGAATTAAAGTTTTCAATAATAAAAACCAAATTCAACCGAAATGAAGCTTCAACCGTAAAGCGTTTTGAAGATTGCATTTTGCCAGGATTGCACACGCAGCAACGCGGGCAGTTTGGGGATTATTTCTTAAGTGTGTCCTGTCAACCTTGATTTGTAAACATGAAAATGTTAAAAAACAAGTTGAAGGAAAACTCTGCTTCCTTGTACTGGCAAAATTGTACTTGCAGAATTTGTTAGTTCAAGACCTCTTGGCGAGTAGCTTGAAAAAAAAAAAATCTTGCATGCAATAAAAACCCATGATCTGTATGAGAATTTTCCTGACTTTTTTAAACGACAGCCCAAATTCTCCGATATTTTACATGTAGGTTGCAGGTTGCGGAAAACCGTGAATACCACTCATCATCCTCAACAATTGCAACCTTGATCATGTGTATGCGGAAACACCACTACTTGCCATAATACCCCAGTCTTAGCAATGTGCAAGTGAGAGCCAAATTGGATTGATCACGCTTATAATCGCGCGAATTGCTTCTGAGCTCGGGGAAAATCCCATCTCTGGGTTCCCTTTGTTTGCCATAATTGTGTATCTATCCTTCCCGATCGCATTTCATCATCTCGCCCTGTACATACAAAATTTAGTGCCTCATCTATCTTTGCCAACTGGGAAACAAATGCATAAATGATGACCCCACAGTGCGATTTGGCGATGGATTTACAATTGGGATGAGTTTGGCAATTTCAGACATTGGATTAATGATGCATTTAGGGCTGGATGCGCCATGAAAAGCCTCTCTAGGTTTTGCTAATCAGTCAGTTTTCAATGATTCGAGGCATTTCATTTCCCCGCTACGAATTTCAACTGTTTCACAACATTTGGCTTTTAAAGATCCATCTTCTCTCTGGCATGCGGCCAAAGTTGGCTCATTTTTTTCAAATATTTGAGAGGCATTTCTCCTATACAAGCCCTACACAGATAAGCCTTCATCGACCACTTCAAGTACACAGAGGAAGGCGCGATGCCTCTAATAAAATAATTATTATTCATTATAAATTTATTTCCTTCGCACTGGGTTTATGGCCAACCATTAACTGCACTGGACAAGGATACTCGCACCACAAATCCACGCCGGGATTACGATAATCCTCGGGAAAACAGAGTGGTGAAAATTACGAAACTCCACCGTTCAAAAAGATGCAGTCACTCAGTTGGCGAGTTGCACGAAACAGGATGTCCGAAATTAACTTATCAAATATACATGTAAGTAATGTTCAATTTTTAAAAATTTTTATGCTGATATTTTTATGAAAATAATCGAATGAGGTAGACGAAGCACAATGGAAAATTACGCTGTAAAATAGGCCATCAAATATTTTCGTTGCTTCTCATCGTGGTGCACATATTTTTTACATGTACATTACATGGCAATCATAAAAGTCTGACCCGCAGCATGAAAATTGATTCAAAACCACTATAAACACATTTTGTAAAAAAAAATGTTGTTCATCAGTTCATATCAGCTGTAAATTTTGTTTTGCTAATAAATGCTTTAGCGTAATGCTGAAAATTTGCTCAAATATTCATACTTCTAATATCCCTCATTACAATCAAACAAAACAAGAATGCCACAAGAATACAACGAGGTATTATGTATACAGGTAGTTAATATTGTCAAGGGTTGGAGCAACATCCTAAACAGCGCAAGACTAATCTATGGCCAATTTACAGTCAACATCCAAACAAGTGTACAACGAACCAAGAAGGGATTTTCTTTGTATTGTGCAGCGCTATAATACAGGACGTGCTACCATTGGAGACAGCCTTACGTGAATGTGAGTTTAAGTGGCATTTTTCCAAAGACATCATAATCGGTTCGCCAACTGATTCCAGTTCAAAAACAACAACAACTCCGTTGCCCTACTTTGTTATTTGATTGAATGCAGCCGAACACAATTCGGAGCAAAGCTTCCCATGAGTATGGCGCGAAGGAAGGGGAGTTTTAAGTTATGACCAACCCCAAAGTGGTTGGTCCATGTTTATTTTCCACTTAACCCTGGAAACACGTCCAGCTAAAAGCCAGTGGAAGCTTTCATCACTTTGAGAGAACAAAAGAGCAAACAATTGGACAGTAGTTGCATGTTGTGGCTGAGGATGGATGCTAGCTCTGGAAGCTGAACCACGCAATATATGCCGACTGGAATGCAGCCAAGTGTCTTCGAGAAATTTGCAAACGTGGCCCCATTCCGCAGCCAATCAGGGTGACCCTGCCAATGTTCAACTCGCCCTTAAACAAATGGAGATTTGCGCAACACTGCCTGTGATGAGCAAAGGTTCGAGGGCAATAATGGAGTCCAAAACAAACGTGAAATGCAAATGAGACGAAAATATGCATTTCCAAAAGAATCTCATTATTGCTGGCTTTCCACTTATAATTTTTGCCAAAGTCACGAACTTAAGGTTGATGGAACACCAGAACTATAAGCTAATGGTTATCTTTTAAGGCAAACTACACATTTTATATATGTCTCAGATACAATTTCATCATTAAAACTTGCAAAAGAATGTTTAACGGTATAGCAATGATATTTATGAGCTCGTGGCAATATAAGATATCCCAAAAGTCTTCCTGTACTGGGTTTTCAATACCGAATCAAAGCCATTATTATTACCAAAATTACCAAATTAACAAGCTTTTTGAAAGCATATTGCGCTTACCTTATTAGCACCGACATCTCGAGTTGATATTCCAACCTTTTCCGAATGCCTTAATTGAACGGGGTAAAATATTTCGTAGTAGCGTGATGGTATACTTGATAAGAGATTGTGATTTTCTTTATGATTCCGCACAAGTTTTTCGATTTCAAGTTCTGGAATAAAGAAGAATATTGTGAGCACAATATAAGTGAAAGAACTGCACCGTTCAACTTAACAGCCGACAGGAAACAACATGCACAGAATGAAGATGATGGAGACAAACATCCTAACGTTCATTAAGATGTACACTTTTAAGTATTAAACTACGCTAGTATAAATGAGTAAACCATTTTAGGTTACATGTACATTCGTTATCTGAATTCAACACTGCATCAATTACAACATATGCAGCACACAATAACATGTTCCGTGTATTTAGAAATACAAATATATCTACGAAAATCTTAATTTTAAGTAAGGTGCAGCAATGTTTTCTCAAAATAACAAACACCTTTTCATTTTACGAAGAATGACTCGTTTACTAAATCAGAACTTGTTAATTTTTACCAATAGCAATATCAGACAATCGAAGTCTTAATGACGACTCTTAATAGATTATATATTTTTATATTATTATAACTGCAATAAAATTGATGAAATGCTCAACATTTCCCCTTGTCGCTAATGAACTCATAGCACTCCTCCGAAGCACGGCCGTATAAACAATTAATGCTTTTCAATGATAAGCCAGTAACAACAAAGGAAAAGCACAATTGAAAGAATGTACTTCTGGCAACTACCACCAATGCTACGGATAAAGAGCCCATTTCGGTGCAAATACGCATTTTTATAGCAGTCGTAAAATATTAACATCACAATAAACGACATTTCATGAATGCAAAACGCATTGAAGTGGACCTTCTTCAATTAATGGATTCAGAGATGCATGCGAGCACAGCAGCAACGAAGAAAAATCCAACTGATATGAGAAATAGATTTTATCCTTCGGCAATAAAACGCCTGTAACGTCTTCAATTTCTAGGAATTCGCCTTTTAGCAAAGCGCGTATTTGGGGATGAACATCGAGGAACCCAAATGCATTAAACTAATTTATCGATGTTGCTCTACATGGTATTTGAGACAAGTGAGTGGCCCTGGAAAATAACTTTGTTCAGGAGAGAGCTGCATACAGAATATCTCGAAAATGACAGAATTAGTAATACACTGTAAGTACACAAACAAAACAAACGAGTACGAACAAGTTGGAACACTAATAAGTTCAACCACAAAAATAAAATTTTTAACTTCGCTGATTTTTTCCGGATATAAAAAAATTCCACTCTGACCACTGCATGGAAATGCAATAATATGACATGTGCCAATGTAAGAAACTCTATGTCGAAACAGAACCAAACCTAAACATTTCTTTCGTTTTCATACACAACCAAGTTACCGCTCGTTGCTAAGTTCAATTTATCCCAAATACATGAAAGAGAAAATTATAAGTATTCGTCAACCTATTTCTTCTACCATGCAACTACATGTACATGTATATAAAAAAAATTTTAAATTATTTTTTGTAATGAGGATATTACTCAAGATTACTACATACTCAGCCCATGTTTCTGGTAGGTAGATGCATGAATGCGACATGTGTATTTGTTAAGATGTCTCCTTGACCATTTCGAAATGGCTCTAAAGTGCGAGTGTCCAAGTCATTTTAACGGTCATCGGTGCATTGTAATGCTCGGCTTCTCTCCTCCCTTCAGCTCCATTGCAAAGCGCTTACATTATTTGCAGGTTTGCAGTCATAAAATTGCGTTACAGCGCTTTTAAATCGGGAATCCCCCGTGCTTGCTCGTTGCCCAAATGGCCGTTATAATTTCTACTTTCTATGAAAATACAGTAATGCAGTGGCGGAGTTCGTTTTACAGTCCTTAATGGCTTCACGAGAAATTCCCTATCTATTTGCCCGAAGATGTGAAAGCGTGCCTGCCGTTTCAGTTTAATTTCTTAAAGCGACGGGCACATTACAGGAAGCCGAATTGGTCTCGTAATGGTTCGGAGTGCTCCAGGACACATTAATGAAATGCACGCGTGTAATGCAATCTATAATTGCAGGCACATAATTGCCAGCGCGTTTGCGAGTCTGCATTTGTGATCACGAGGAAAAACTGTTACATACAACGGAAGGTCACACCTTGATAGTGTGTAGGAAAAGCAAACTAGGATGGTCATTGTGAACTTGACTTCCCAACTGAAATATACAGTAGTAAACTAAAAGGTCATGTACATGTAAACACTTGTATAGCTGGACCAATGTGGGACTAATGTGCTGGACTAATGGAGAGCATATTATACATTGACAAAAAAGTTATTTTGGTGTGACAATTTAATGTTCAGAATTTTAAACTGACTAAACGAACACTGCAACACCAGTAGGTAAAGTCGTTATAAATAAAAATAGCTGATCCCAACAATCAAAAATCTCAACGAATGCAAGTCACACTAACACAAAAGCAAGCAGTGATTGCCTATATTCAGGGGCCGAGAGTGCTGTTTGCAGATTCCATGTACATGGTGCGACTGAAGTGGTTAAAAGTTTTTAATTTGATCCTGTGTCGATATTTTAGTAATTGGCTGACCGGAGCACACATTAATGGTATAAACTTATTGCACTAGGTTACTAGTGTTTTTGCCATGCAAATTGTCCTACGTTACCGAAACTGGCTTACCTGTGGCTTTTTGAAGTTACAAAAAGCAGGGACCTAAATGTACTGTTGCACTATTTGACGTATGGCCAAATTTATAACATCCAATTACTTCAGCCGTATCCTGTATTAAACAGGCTTATTCATGTGTCTCTTAGCCAAGAAATACGCTTATTAATATAGCATGTATATTAGTTGAAGATAAACATCTTGCAAGAACATATTTCGAAAGAGGCTTGTACGAATAACGATGAGCACATAAAACACTGGTACTGTGTTGCAACTAATGTCATCATATATCGTTTGTGCTGTTTATGACATTTTCATTATGAGTAAATCGTACTAAATGAAATGTTTCCTTTTATTCTACTATATATTGTTGCGCAAAGTAAACCATTGAACGCAAACTTTGGGCACCAAACTTCAAAGATATACAGTATGTTTGTGCAAATAGCAGTTAACATACATGTACACGTAAGAAAAAAAAATTCCATTGTATTTCGCAATGCGCATATTTTTCTCAACTTTTGTTTGTGACAATCAAATCACGAAGTCGTAAAATTAGATGTAGAATGTTTGCATTTACGGAAACCAGTTTTTCTGAGGTAACAAAGCTCTGAATTTTAATGGGTGCTACTTTAGGGTATTCAAATGATTGTTTGCCGAAAATCTTTTAATTCATTTTCATTGGAGTAGTTTGTAAATGCGGAAAATGGATGAACAACTTGTATGTTGATAAATATTCCAAGAATCTCGATTTCACTCGCACTGGAATTCCAAATGAAATCAAATGACTTCTGCGTCCCTTTGTTGAATGTATATTTATCACTTGAAAATAATTGCATCTCACAGTCTCGTGTTTACTTGTAGTAAATAACTATCCTTCGGATTCTTAAGTCCACCTTCGGTATTCATTACCAAAGTAGCAATTGTTAATGTTGAAGAATTTGTTGAAGGTTAAGGGGTCCCATTTCTCTTCTGTCTTGGCAGTGAACACTCGTTATACAATAAATTATTTTGTTCGAAACATGCATGAAAATTGCGAGAAATGAATTTTCGTATAACCTTATACAGACGATCTGCACGTTAACACAACCTTTTCGATACATAGGGCATATTCACGTACAGTACACTGTACTGGATGCAAGCCTTTCTGTTCAGGTGTGTCCAATTATACATGTATATAACATTCTCCACGCGTGTCAAGCTTTACATATATAGGCCATAATCCAAATTCATAGGTGCAGCTAATTTTCGATCCAAAATCTCCCTCTAATCCCGTGCCAGTGAGTAACGGCACCATAATTCAGCTTTCTGGATCCATTAGCAGCACCAGTGCCAAAACGAGACAAATATATCATTACTAGGCCATTCCTTAGCAAACTAACAGTGCTCATTTCATTTTTAAGATTGTGTATGGAGCGTATAACAAAGGGGTTATTGTCAAACGCCTGTTATGGCTCGCATTAAGAAAGATGGTTCTTTCTCCAGGCATATTTGCAAGCCAAGCTAAAAAGCCGTTATGTACCATACATAATGGCCTCTATTATGCAGGAATCCAACGCAGTTTCCCAGCTAGAAGGCGTAAAAGGCTTGAAAAGTAGGCGCCTTAATTAGCATAACTCCAGCAGAATGGCTTCAAGATCAAT
Organism: Cylindroiulus punctatus; assembly: GCA_034695085.1. Classification (NCBI taxonomy): domain Eukaryota; kingdom Metazoa; phylum Arthropoda; class Diplopoda; order Julida; family Julidae; genus Cylindroiulus; species Cylindroiulus punctatus. The sequence continues at coordinate 70,151 of JAQFYZ010000072.1, forward strand.
ACCGATTGTTCTAGGCCATTTTGCAGCGAGTACCGAGGGGGGCGCTGAAGAAATCTCTTAGTTTGGCACCCACTAAGACGAGAAGTAGAAGAAGGAAATGGTTTCTTGGCACAAATCCAGTCTCTCTCGGAGCAGGGTCCATAGGAGCACCCCAGCGCCAAGTGGGTGTGGCTGCATTCTGGGATTCTAGGCAAAAATAACACATTAATGTGCCACACTTAATGTTAATGCTCTCGCAAATGTCGACCCGCATTCGTTCCGTTTGCAGTTTTCCGATTAGCGCATGCACCACTGGAAATGACTTAGGAACAATCCCACTTGAAAACGTCATCTGGCAAAACGTATTTGCAACAACTGCGCTATGTTAGAAAAGCGCCTCGGAAGAATATAATGCGATATTATGCACTAGAAGGAGTGGAAAAATCTGCACACTGCGAATCAAAATTTTATATTAAATGCCAACGTGAGGTTATGGACAAAACATCTCCGTCAACCTACACGTACACCAAAAAACAAAAATTGAAGACTAATATCACACGTATGTTTGTGAGATAATCAACAATGTTCAAACATAGGCCATACGGCTACGTTTGCTATGGCTTTGTTATGGGAAAAGCAATATGTAATTGAAATGAACTTGTGAATATTGTAAGGCTCGTTTCATAGATTGCACCTTGCATAAATTATCTACTACTTGTATTTTTTTGACACTTACATGTAGGCATAAAAATGACGAAATGACATTTTAAGGTTACTCTGTTTTGGTGAGATTAAGTGGATGACAGGCATGAACACAAATGAAAAGCAAAAAAGCAAAACAACAATGAAAATACGAAGAATAAATTAAACACCTGTATTGGTGTCATTCGTATATATCAGACTAATAGAGTAAAAATCCTAAATACAGTATACGGGCGTATTATGCATATTTACAGTAGGGTACATAATTAAAAGGTAAATTGTTTAGGTTTTAATGTACATTACTCTAAACTACCCAACGGTGAAAATGCAATTTCTTTACTTAGTTGCCCTATTTGGAGGTAATCATTGTCAGTGATAAAGTCACGACCTCCACATATAACTCGCACTATTGTTATTAAGCATATTGACCTTAAGTCAGAATATGCTTTAACTGAAGTTATGAAGCGGGGCTGATAAAGCTGAGGCAAATACGATACAGTAATGAGTTGCTATATGAGGTCAACGCGCTATGCATTTAAACTTCGATTTTTCTTATTACAGGAAATGCAGGCTGTCGATTCAACTTAGTGAAAATTTCAAGTCTAGCATAATAGCACGTTGAGCAAATACGGTATGCAATGTCAGTCCTTCGTTTGCACGCATCAGAAGAACTACCAGTCATTTTCAATTTCTGAAGCACCATGGTTTCGAGCAGCTTCTTTTTTGTTAATGCAAAGCGCGACGCTCCCTTATGACGTCACGATCTCCATAAATAACTCGCCCTATCATTGAAGAAGTCATTCTACAAAACCTAGGGCTTCTTTGAATAATCATTAATCATAAAATCAGGTCACAGACGCTGGGGCTTGAAAATTTCTGCCAAAGCTTAAAATAACTCCGGAAATGGATTCGTGGGTATTGGACGCTTCCGATCAAGCCGTTGATCTTAAATTCTGTACAGCAAAAATCAACAACTTGCCAATCGATATTAAGAGTTACGAAAAAATTGTGTCCATCTATACTAGAGATAGATAAATCGCTCTTCGGTTACCGATTAGCATTAGCACCCCATCATACGTTTTTTTCATTAACCAAGTTGGTCCTTGCCCTGTGTGAAAAGCTTAAATATGAACATAACTGTATTATGGTAATATCGTACATGTACAGTGTGTTTTTACATATTGTATAATGGGTAATTCAGAAGGGCCGTATAGTGTCAATTCATCCTTATTACCAATATGTAAAATGAAATATACAGAATGTGCGTGGAAATTGCGTCAAACAAAATAGATTAATTAAACAAAATAATTTATATTGAACATTTGTATCTGTACGTACTCAGCCATATGAATGGTTTGCCATCTTTGTCAAGGGCTGTCCCTGTAGGATGGCAATCACTAGGTGCATTGATGTACGCATGGTTTGCCATCTTTTGGGGCCCCCCCTTGTCAATGAAAATCCTAGGTAATGTATGTACAGTAGAAATCGTTACAACGACATCGAAAGGACCACAGGACTTAGGCCGTTATAACGGATGCTCCCGTTTTAATATCAATCAATGCAGCCATATAATGTTCGATAGTTCGATATAATGGTCAAAGATTTTCGTCGTGTCGTCATTTTTGTTTTAAAATGAACTGAATACATGTACATACGGTGTACATACTCCCGCCTTTCTCTTCACAGTCAATCAAACTTCAAGGCCTCCGAAACATTTCATTCAAAGAAAAATATACAAGTCTTGCAATGTGCCTGTCACTATACATGTATATGGTCGCTATATCCGATAGCGAAACCGGATTATGTCCATTTGTGGCCAATTTCTGGTCTAAACGTACCTTTGCATCATGCATCATATTTTGTTCGTTTAAATCAGTTTATTCTACTCTAAATTATGCTGTCATGTTTTTGGATTTTTTTCCATTTAGCAACAAAAACAGTATCCCTATTATTAAACGTGGCCATGCATTCAAATGAAGCTACAGGAAAAAAACTGCACACGCGTTATCCCCACTGTAATGAGTGCATATCCGATTTCAGAGAACAATGTAAAAAACATTCAGTGCTCGGCAGTTTTTCGATAACAATTCATTTTCATCGCCATGCTTCGATTGAAATCATCAAAGAAGTTCATTAAAACCGCTCCGCTAATGTTTCTCAGATTTAGCAACAAAACTGCTCATGACGAAAGTCCAAACGGCGGCATTCGATTGCACGCTGAACATATAAACAAGCACAAGTGGCAAACAAAATGTTTACTATAGCATGCACTTCAGATTGTCCTGGGCTAAGAAGAGTCCATTTATGTTCTTTGTTACCGTCGTAAATAAAAAGCATCTATTGTTGGTCCTGATGGCATGCAGCACAAACCGATCTAAAATACATCCCGTATATCTTAGCAACATTGTTAACGACAATGGCAAACAGCATCTGTTCATGAAATATGCCACGTAACAAAGTTCTGGGGCTATGAAATAGGAAATATTATACCAGATTCTTTATCGAGACATTCTCTGTTCGTAATGACGGAAACTCTGGCGCGAATTGACATTAAGCCAAGAAGACAATCCAAATTTGTAACAATTATTCTGCAGAAGCATCCGAATTCTAGACGGTAATTTTCGAAATTAATGCAGGCTGCAGATGAATGATGAACTGTTGCTTGAACAAATGTTTAATAATGTATGTGCATCTATATTACTACATGTACAGTGCATGAATGCATGTGTAGATGCAAGCGTTAACTTGCCTTACACTAAGTCAAGTGGGTTTACATGATTTGCCGTAACGTTTGCCACCCATGGTGCAGTGCAACGTGATGCAAATGCACCCTGAAGATACTCAGAAACACTCAGAAATCAATGAACATGTCATGAATTCACAATTGCTAAATTTAACATTCAGATAACTTAAGGTTATAGCTTAGTAGTGCATGCCTACATACTGCATGCAAAGCTATAACCAAGCAGACGGGACCAAATTATTTTTGGAGTCTTCAAATGAGGATGCAGGATTAAGTAAATACTGTAAGTAAAGAACTCAAAAGCAAGAAAAAGCGGAGAGAACTGAATTGACAGAAATAATTTCCGGTGCTAAATGGCGGGACGTTATTGCATATACACACTGTAAAACTACAACTAAATGAAACATCTGGAGGATGACAACTTTTTCAATTTTTCTTTCAATGATGTAAGTTGGCATGAAAAGCGTTCCATCCACAGAGGCATTCAGCCATTAAGGTGTTTATACCAAAATAAGTCTCGTGCGAAGCCTTAAGATTGGTCAATTTCAGCATATTTGAGCGTGTGATTTGATATTATGAGGTAGGGCTATACGCTGCAGATTACGGGGTTGCCAGATTTAGCCTAAAAAACTTTTTTCCCGAAAAACAAAACAGCACTATAGGAAGAGAACAGCCTTACTCCTCCGTAAATAATGGCTAAAGACCTATTTCAGGCTCTTCCAAGCAAGCTGTTTTCAATGGTGAATAACTGAAAAGTATATCGACTTACAACATCCACGGTATCCATGACAACACTGAGTGACACGCTATATAAACCGAGATCAATATTAGGAAGGGTAGGCCTACAGCGTTCCGAGACTTTCAAGATAGGCTTAAACTCTCCCAGGCAAACATGGTTTGCATCACGGTGATATAAATTAGGTTTTCGACGGCAAGGTCATTGTCTGAATATAACTTCAAAATGCTTCCATGACCCAAGGCCTCTTAAGAAAGTCTACAGACGACATTGTTAAACATTGCAAAACGATGACCTTTCCAGAGTCAATGAGCTGGGTAGGGTTTGAAATTTCGAATCAGATTCAAAGGAAAATGTTGATTTAATTAGTAGACGTAATTGCCTTGCATATTTTAGAATGAAATCATAATAATAATTGAGTTTTCATTATCATTAGACTACCATACTGTCCCGTTTGTTAAAATTTGGAGCTGTTGAAAACACAGCTAAATATTTTCACATGTTTATAATCCAAGGAAATTTGTAAACATTGTTTGTATATACTGTACATGTACATGTAGTACGTTGCATACTGTTTACAAGCAAGCTTTAACTCGCCATAAATAATGCTGTCCTACATGAAAAGTTACACTTAATGGTAGCAAGCACAGGCAATAAGACGATACGTGTAGTAACGTTCACGTGATCTGATTTTCTTTGAGCATGAGGAATCCATATTAAGGAATTGCACTTTTAAATATTGTTAGGCTTGGTTAAAAGATCACGTTTCCTGACTTAACTACGTTTAGCATTTTTTTGCATCTCGCCAATTTTTATTTACATGTACAGTGTACATGTACATGTAGATCCCCTCGTAATTCAATTTTCAATTAGAAACTTTCCTTTTGATGGAGGTAAATCGGCACTCCAGGACTGTAGTCAAAAAGGACACTAACCGAGCGTCACGTAAACAGAAAACTCATTAGCCTCAATTACTCCACGGCCTGTAAAGCTTTTAGGAAATCAGTGAATTTGAAGTCTGCCTGAAATGTTGCTCCAATGGTCCTCCATAAGAGCGTCTTGCCAAATTTTTCAGCAGAGCAGATCCATTAAATGAGAAAGTTCACTGCGAGGCAGCCCTCGATAATTGCAGCCGTACAAACCGAGTATATAAACACGAAAGTTTATTCAATTAACTAAAAGTCGAAGGAAGCAAACCGAAAAACCCGTACCAGATTAAATTTGCTGACCATCAGTTGACTCGTAACAAATGTAAATAGTCAGCTCGGTTTACTCAAGTAAAAATTCAATCAACGCCAATGGGCAAAGGCAGGTTGACTTCTTGGTCGCCGTTCGGGTTTGTTTGATTTTTGTTGCCTATATCGGAATTAAAGCTGACATTGATATCGAAGAAGGGAATCTATCGATTTTTCCATGGCAGCTTCGAACTGGACAACCCGACATAGCTGCGAGTAAAGAAAATTAATTCGGTTTCCTAACTCGATATAAACCTACAGGCTCTCATTTGAATGTTTGATGAAGTCCAATGGAGGATGAAATTTAACCTTTCGGCAATCTACGCATAATTAAGGTTTCCCATCAAATGCGAATTAAAGCCAACCGTGAAAGGCATTTTCGGCTACCCCAGGCTTGCACTCAACCTTGACTGAAGCAATTCCAGCTTGGAAGACAAAGTGGCAATTTTAGACTCAGAGAACCCATGCATGTTGCCTAATTTTAACAGAACGTCAGTGGCATGTACCATATGTATGTACATGTTCATACTTTATATATACAAGTATCTCTCAGCTTTAAATTGTGTTTTTCATTACTATAATTACTTGCCAGCTTTAACTCTGCTTAAAGCACCATCTTACTTAAAACTGTCACCTGGTTGTGATTTTTGAGCATTAATGAAACGCTTTGAAAACGAATACATGTACATATATACAGAAAATACAATTGTATTACCAACTGCACGCATTATATCTAATTTCAATTTAAAAATACATATACAATGTACATGTACATGTACACATATCAAGAGAGGAATGGAATTTATGTTTACCTCACAGTTTGTCATCAGATCTATTAAATTTAATAAAATCGGGAACGATCATTTGAAGTTAACTGTCAATAGCAGTTCAGTGATAATATAATTTCTGTTATGTATGTACTATCAGCATAACACTAATCAACATATTTCAAATGACATATTTTATCCCCTTATTTGGATAAGATAAGTCAATAAAATCAATGCCAAATTTGGATACGACTTCTGGTAAACACTATTCCGTTGAAAGTAACAACAGTGTTTGTTTTCCAACTAAATCCTGAAGGAATATGATGTTGCTTATAGGCAATGTAATACCAAACTTATAAACACGGATTTACATGCATATAGGGTAAGCTTAACCCTAAATAACGTTTTCTCAATCACATTCTTGAGAATGGGAAAATAAACCATCCTTAAATGTAATTGCAATGTGACATCCAGGTCCTTCGAGAGTAAGACGCCAGATAAGTATTTTAATAAAACAGAGCAGACCCAAAGAAAATAATGCAACCTTTCTCGCCTGGCACATATCAGTGGAAGTTGAGCTAATTTAAACTGACGTAAACAGAAAAATGAGTTCGAGGAAATAATCATGCTGTAGATTTTCGGCTTAACTCTTCAAACCATGTGTCTGCCGAGCAAACCAGGCTTAAGATTATGAACCCAAGGACATTTATTACTTAAATCCTATGAGAAGATCTGGAAATAGATGCACATGCGTAGAATAGGAGAACTTTGATAATTAAACTGCAAGTTGATGTATCAAAATGGAAAGCCACTGAGAAAGTTTACTGCTAGAAAGTCATTTCGCTTGTTTCGAGCACGAAAACGAAAATCAAATGCATTTTCATGTGATTTTGAACGACCACACAGTTAACACAGTCAACAGTCTATGTCCTGCTGAGATCGTATGCTCAAGATTTGAGTTCAACATTCCATGAAACAGATGTCCAATAACTTTCATCATCCCAATCGTCTTACAATAGCTCGAACTGGTCGAAAAATGACGTTTATTATTTAATACGACCTTGCCCCCTCGCGTAGAGGGTTCCAGAGCAGTCTATCAGTAATTGTGCATATATATTTTACTATGTATTTTATATGCACCGTATTTCAGCTGAAACTTCCACCAATTCGGATGAGCAGTAGCATCCATCGAAAGTCGGGAAATGCGGGCGAAGGTAGCCATAAAAGTACAGACCTTGCATAAAAAGCTATAATAAACTTATTCCGAATGCACAGTAAAGTTAGCAAAGATGTTCGTCGTAAACATTTTTCTATTTCGACTTATATCGCTCATAAAATATCTCCATCACAATTGATAAATAGGTTGCCGTGCACAAAACGTCGGTGACATTTGTCTCATGATTCCCCATAATATCCGCAATGCAGGGCATTATCTGGTGTCACAGACGAAGACTGAAGACACTGAAGAAGCAGTCTACATATAAGAACACAGCACCTGTCTTTTTTTTAAATGAATAGACACTGTCGCCATAAAATAAAAATGCAGACGAAAGGAGGCAATTGTCGCGCCGAGAAAAATGGCTAAAGTTGAGCATAAAGACAAAACTTCGTGTCGCATCCGACACTGCCATGTTGCTCGACAGTTTTAGGCGCAAAAATCAAAGGGTAACCAATATATAATTTGTAGCAGTGATGCTTACTGTAGCTGGTCCATGCCGGAAGCAGACGGCATGATGGAGCGCCAAGCATGCATTCTGTACCCCGAGATTAATGCGCTAAACAAAAACAATTTATTTACAACAAGGTTCTTCACAATGCTTGTACTTCTTAGTTCTGCGGCACAAGTAAGTGTACGTTGTAAGTCGAAGGAAAACTCTTTGCCTCAAATGAAAGGACAACACCAAAGGAAGTGAAAAACATTTTTCCAAAGTTTTCGGTTTAAGGCTGAATCCAGTTATTTTGAATTCTCGTATAGTGGAAATCAAGTTAATATGTGTAGTCTGTACTGCGTGTGAGTTATTTCCAAAATATTTTAGGATATTGAAAGTGTGCAACGCCACTGGTGGCGCTGCAGTCAGTCACTTTCATGGCCGCGAGAGTAGGATAAAAGCCTCAACTGCAAAGGGAAGTTTTTCATTTTCCCCAAATAAGCTGGTAAATGCAAGCTAATTATTATTTGAACGGTTTTGACTAACTCTGTGGTACCCAATAATACTCTTTGTTGGTATTTAAAGCATTCCGTATTTATTTTTGGGCCACGAGCCTGAGTTTATCGAACTTCGCCATGTCATTTGATGAAAGTATCCTACTTTTATGGGAGCTTACTCGACTGCCACTAGATGGCGACCCTTTCGCTGCACTCTCTCAATGCAGTAATGCACCTTCAAACACACGTGTAATATTAACAAGTACTTGTCAAGCATTCAATAATGCCTCCTGTACTTGCTATTTCAACTTAACCTAGTCTCTTTCGTCTTTGCCTTCGTTTTGTGTATATTCGTTCTCTTTTGAGCTCAACCTAAACTATCCTAAACAAAACTAACCTTAAAAGTTAAAGATTACTTCTGTAGCATCTCGTTCAGGCAAACACTGCCTGAGTAGTATAGGAAAAGTCATCTCTGGATCACTTTTGACCAGAGATGACTTTTTAAAAAAAGAAAACATAATTAAAGCTACAACTTTTTATTTAATCTAAATTATACACTAAAAATCTATGTAGGTTTTCTTCTTCATTTCCTTCATTCCCCTTCATTCCTATGTAAAAAATATAATAAAATTAGCATTTCTGGATGAATATTTTTTTAAATAAAAAAAATTTACTTACCGAGCACATGATGGCCCCTGTAAATTGGGGCAAAAGTAACATCGTCGAAAAGAAAGTCACCAGACTTTCAAAACTTGATGACTTTGAAGACTGATCCCAATTCACCTGAATGGCACTTTTTAGATAATCCATTGTTAGCGGTTGATGGTTCTCCCTGATTCTATCGAAGTGAGCACAAACCCGGTTGTTATCCCGATGGTAGATGAAGTAGCCTACCACTTCAGAGCGGTGAAAAACCTCATCGATAACAAATACGCTCATTTTCAAAATTGGAAACACTGAAGCAACACAGAAGAACTATCAGGCATAAAATCCAGTCCGATTGCCAGTTTTGATGAACCACCGAAGGAAGCACTTTCACTCAGGGAATCCAGAAGATCGAATGTCCGAAATAATATGGAAAAAGGGACAAGCAGGATGAAATATTAAACCAAAAAATCCCATGTTATGCCAATTAATTAGCAATCAATCTGCAGTATGACCGTGGGAAAAAACATTGATGCCGCACGCATTGATAGGTCATTAGTTACACTTAAACATTTGTTGATATATATGCTCATGGGAAAAATCGCCATGGCCGTGGGAAATAAGCTTATCTAGATAGAAAACTTTCCAACACAAGGTGTTGACCTGATTGATATATTGATGTGTAATGTAATGTGGAGTGATGAGCAATTAATCACTGACTATGGGAAATCTGTTGGCATCTGTTTCGTGGGAAAATTATTTTTATTCGATGTAAAGATTCACCCCTGCCTATTTTATTAATACTTTTAATTATTTGGCCAAAAGTTGGCTTCGGGTACGGTTCACTTCTCAAATGCCACGATAGCAACACTGAGCATTAGATATGGGCAAAAGTGGGACAGTTAATATATTTCAAAAAATACGAGGATGAAACCAAAAGGATAAGACCACAGCAAGCACTAGCACCAATTCTGCTACAACAATTTCTGGACAACAATTACAACAATTTCTGGACAGCAATTACAACAATTTCTGGGCAACAATTTCTGGGCAACATTTACAACAATTTGTGGACAACAATTACAACTATCAAGATAAGTAGTTTTTTTGATTTCTACAAAAGTTGGCTAGGAGGGTATGGTTACTTACCATGCACAAAAATGCTTGGTGACAAGATCACTTCTTATAAGTGAACAACTTAATTTTTTACAAATATTTTTTGTTGGGCCAGCTTTTTGCTTAATGGCTTCAGTCATTTTTTGCATAAATTCTACAATGCATTTTATTCTCTTGACCCAAGTTTTCTTCATTCATGCACTGGAACATCTTTGAGTTTTTTTTTTTGCTTAAATCACAAATCAATCAGTGCCTCCGCATCAATGTTTACCATGTAATGTTTTCCACGGCCAT
>JAQFYZ010000073.1:0-80006 GCA_034695085.1 Cylindroiulus punctatus
ACTCCAGCCCTTTCTCTATAGGCTTGGCAGACGTTTGGCTGCACAAAAAGCACATTTTTCTGGGGACTTTAACTTTTTCTCGTTTTCAAGGCCATTTGCTTCATACCCTGTGGTTCGTTAGGTTTACAGCCCCATGGTCATGCTACTCATGCACACGAACGATTCCTACCTTTGACGGGCTAGACGAGCCGAGTCCGACGGCCGATGGTAGTCCGTTGCCGTTTGGGGGCTCAGGCCACGAAAAATAATCCTGAATTTCGGGCGAATATTTCTGAATTCATCTTTTCTTTGCGGAGCGCCAGGCAGCCGCCATTCCTTGAATCCTTCACTAGCGCCACCTACCGACTGAAGCCACTCAAGGAGTCGCAAGATGGCGGACCACTGTCGCCATACAGCTTCTTCTGTTCAAAGGCGTTGTAGAAATTCTACAAATTAAAAATAATAAAAAATAAAAAAAATGTTATCTGCATTCCACAGCAAGCTCAAAATATTATGCAGATAACGAGTTTCCACCCGTAATTGCAGTAAGAAATTCAGAATAATCCAGAAATATTATTTCGCCAGCAAGCATTTTGCTGCCTGGATTGATGTTATTGTCTGGGTTTCACTTCCCACAAACCCCAACCATTCCATCACCGAAGCTGCTCCATTCCATTTATATATTTGTCCAAGGCCGTGCATATGCAAAATGGATGTGTAATATCTTCATCTCCACATCCACAAAGACTGCACTCCTTAGCAACTTCTGTAACTTTTTAAAGCCTCGTATTGGTCTCTAGGGAGCCTGCCCTGGCACGGAAAAGTAATGCGCTAGTATACAAATTATCAAACAAGGGCTCCCGGCAAATTTTTGTTTTGCTGCTATACAGTACGTGTTAGTGTGCTTTTCTGAGCTACTGCATCATTTTAGTCAATAATGTTTTTTTTAAACGTTTTTAAACGGGAAAGAACGATCCTATACAATGTCTATGGCATTTGGGTGCCAATATCTGACTGATAATTTGTGATATCATTTGTGATGGTGTTTGTGGTTTGAACACAAACAAAAATGGAATATAGTTGCGATATAAATAATAGTGGGACAAATTTCCATTTAGAAAAACAATTCGCATTATTTATACGCTTTTCCTAACGATCAGCCAAATGCAAAGCTGGGGTGAAGGGATAGATTAAAGTTGGTAACTCTTCGGAATAAGCCAACAATGGCGGCCAAGCTTTTTTCCTACGGAGCCTGTTACGGATACTTTTAGATTAGGTTAGGTCAGAACTGGCCTCCTGGACATCCTTTTGACCTAACCTGACCTGACCTAACCTAACCTAATATAAAACTATCCGTAACAGGCTCCGTAGGTAAAAAAGCGTGGCCGCCATTGTTGGCTTATTCCGAAGAGTTACCCTAAAGTTAATTTTTTTCTTACACCGGTACACATTTCAGATAACACAAGAGTTGGAATTGACCTCTCCAGTGAGTCCAGTCCATGGCTATCCTTACGCCTAGCTTGTATGGTCAAAAAAGATGCATATAGATTTCATGGCAAGCAGCATAACATTTATGAGCAATAATCAATGATATCGCTATATCGCTGTTACGAACATTAGCAGGCCTATCCAATTCCTGTTTGAAAGGAACCCATATACCATGGCATGTATGTACACGAAGGCTACAGTATATACATGTACATGTACTTACAGGGTGGAACAGTCTAGAATCGTCGCTTATACATGTACATTGCATTTGGGTTAGGCTGCAGGGTTTGCGTGAATAATTTGAGTTAGAAAATGAACTGCTGGGTCGGTGCGCACCTATACATGTACTTCAACGATTCTAAACGAATTTCCCTGTTTCAAAACATGCCTACAAGAATTTTTTTGAAGCCTTACCTGAGAATTAACGCCCATTTCTTGCGGAGACGGACCACAATCACCACATTTTGCAGATTTAAATATGGCTACCGGAAGTCCCAGATGTAGAACTGTTGGATCGGTGGCGCGCCTTTTGAACCTCTTGATGAAAAAGCAAACTCCTAAACTATCTCTAACTAAAGGCAGAGTAAATACGGTAAAAATAATTCAGCGAAACAAATTCCACGTATTTTGATTACTGACAGTGCGATTAAAATACTACAGCTGTCCCTCAATGATGATGATAAGAAAGATTTCGTGGCTCTCTATATTCGAAATCAATCGATTTTGATATCAACGAAAAAATATATCGATAAATCGTTCCTAAATCCCGAAAGCACATTTTTTTAAATACTTTAAAATTATGGCGCTTTTACCAAAGAGTGATTGCCCGTATTTTGTATTTTCGCGGGTTATTTAAAATTTATTAAACTACTATGCACAAATCGTCGATATGAAATCACCTGGTTTAACTAATTTTTCAATGAATACAACTTGATTACCATAATATCAGTGTTGTCCAAAATTTTAGTATCCCCACCCAAATAAACTGCATATTGTTTTTCACATAAATATAAAATTTACACAACAAAAACGTTAATATTAATGATCTAAGAGTACCACATGGGCCAATCGAGCTTTTATATGCCCTTTGGATATAATATTCATGTAATCACTGATACCGGTGTTTAGAATAACAAAAAATGTAGAAAGAAAATTAATCTTGAAAATTAAGAAAGAAAAGTATTTATAAAATGATCCATACACATCTCATTACATATGCTGCTTGCATGGCTAGCCTTTACATTCACTTGCAAGGCGGAAATTAACAAGAGACTAGGATATATAATAATAAATGTTTTTAACAGACATGCCATTGATGCGTTGCAGTTGGGAAAAGTATAGAACAGTGGACAATTTTGTATCAGCATACACACTCGACCAGGGAAAGTGTTCAGAAAAAAATCTGGAAAAAATGTATAGGTAATCAAAACCATTGGTGACAGTCTTGGTATAAATCTTAGTCCTGAGCTACAGCGATACAAAGTCAAAAACTCCGAAGTAGAAACATCTAGTGTCACTGTCAACAACCCTAGCGCAAGTATCGATGTCAAAATCATGACAACATGTAGAGAAACTGCAAAATATATACAGAGTAGAGGCAGTGCCTAAGTAATTGCGCAAGAATAGATAACCTAAGAATACGGAAACAACAAAGCTAGAGTAGAATATTGCGTTTTTAAGATTTCTCTAAAAGATCACTTTCCCTGACTGATTCATGATACAAGTAACAGCATATATTCCAAATCCTGATCCGTTAGGAAAAGCCTGTGAAGTTTAATGTGACCTGGTCAGAAGATTTAAGGAATGTGAAGAAAATGAAACAAGCGTGGTATGAAAGTTTTCAATAAATATGAATGGACAGATGATTGCTGCTGAATGAAACACGCAGAAAGTCATCGACAACCAACTTCTACAAACTAAGCACTAGAAAAGCTGCTTGTTCAATTAAGTACGAGTACATTTCCAACTGACATAAATTGCGCATCTGGATTCGACCTGATTTCGAGTTTCAATAATCATCTTAGGTGGAGGAGCTGCTGAATTTGAAAAAATATGATTTTACTTGATAATTTTCAGCAGTTTCACCTTGTTTATTGCATATTTGAAGTTGACATTGCCTTTAAACTGTATCTGAACAGCTTTAGTTTGGTGTTTAGGAAAAATTGGTTGGTTCTGAGTTAGTAAACTTCATAACCCCTAGCTCCCACTGAGTGAAAGAAAATTACGAAGATAAAATGGGAACAATTTTTGAAGGAAATTATAAAAACGAGGAAAGGAGATAATGAAATATTTAAATCAGACATAAAGATCCTCCATTGTTTTGAAACTGAGTAAAGGCGCAGCATACTATATAATAAAAGTGTACCATATAACAAATTTGTTTTTCAATTTGTTGTACATCTTGTTAAACATGTACGTATATCGTCATAATTTGTGGATATACTCCAGTATAGTCAATTCGTTATATAACAACATGTTATACAAAACTTTTTCTTCTCATTTTGAAACCTTGCTAAATAACATTTTGTGCCACCATTTAAAAGCACTTGTGAAATGGTGAGAGGTAAATATAATCAAAATACCAATAGGTCATACATGTAGGATTTAGTTCTTGTTCCATAATGCAAAAACAAAAGTGAATGACATTTTCCTTGTTTTGGTCAAGAAAACAAATGGCTGGAGGAAATAATTAAGTTTCGTCATAAACTTAGGTGAAGGAAACCTCCATGAAGACGAGCAAAGTCAAGAGCGCTTAAAAAGCAATGTGATGAAATGAGAAAATCTTCTGATGAAGGCACGATACATTTTCTACATTTGCGATACCTTAGTATTGAAAGTCGAATTTGCAACAAACTTATTGTGCTATTAAGTCCAACATCAACCGTGGCAATGTTCAGGTAAGAAAATAAGTATAAAAGCCTGTAGTAGTAGTATACCTCAACAACGGCCACAGAAATATGTACAGTATAATTCTTCTGGGATTTCAGCAATGAAGACACTCTTGCCGGATAATAGTTAAATTCCTAAAAGCCCGGAGTAGAACTACATTCACTGAAATCGCCCAGATTCACGGTGATTCACCGAAGCACCAGAAATCATATCTGAACGAAAAGTCTAAACTGGACACGATTATCCTTGCTACTGCAGTAGGGAGGGAGTGTTCTTTTGGAAATACTGATGAAGATGTACGCTTTTCCTATTAACAGTCATTCTCCCTTTATAACTGCCCTCGTGTCTCTTCTCGTTTCAGTTGCCTACAAAGAGTGACAAAACGAGAGGTATTGCTGAAAAATGCTACGTTGACATTCAACCACGACCATTGAGTTCAGATCTTCGCACACGAATTAAATCACGTTCAAATAAAATAATAAAGGGTCACTTGCGGGAAGAAGAATTTGGAGGGAGTGTGTTGGCCTTCTGCTGTTGGCTAGGAAATTTGTACGGTTGCCTCATTGAAGAGCTGGAAAAAATGCTTGCATCAATAGAATTTCAGGCCTTATAATTTTAAATGCATAATTTCTCCTGTACTAATAAGTGCATGAGCAACAATAACTGGAGGGATTAAAAATTGTATTTCTCCAACAAGGATTGTAAAATTAAAAAATGGATGTTAAGCACTGCAACGGCTGTAGAAACAATATGCATTGGAGAAATGGCTATATAGCTACGAGAGTAAAATCAATAATAAATTGTTAATGCTACCTACCGAGGTGATATTCGTGATCCTTCATTTGCCGCATATCCCATTTTTTGAATCTTCTTACTAATCCGCGTTACCCACTGCTGTTGTTCTTCTGCCGAGTTCGTCAACAGCAATAGCTCCTTTGCTGTGTGAAGGTCGTTATTGACTTTGCAAGGCGCGATTAACTCTTCCTTCTTTTCCAGATGCTCCCTGTGAACTTTGATGTGGCATCCTAACATAACGAGTAACAATAGGCTAGTGAGACGGCAGTTGTTTTATGAAATTGGGGCTAAATTGTTCGATGCATACGTCGACACTCGAGGGCTGGAGGAGGTTTGAACATGTGCCACAGAGGCCTTGGACATGCTTCACATGTTGTCGGCATGTGGAAGTTGATGGGGGTAAAATCGTGACCTTTGTACTGCACGGTACCAGGTTTTTCCTATAAGACACAGACGGGGTAAACATCGATGCAACAAATCTTAATAGATCTGCTATAACATTTTTAACACTTACCTCCTTGGCGAGTGATAGTAATTCGGGAGTCAAATCCCCTGGTTTTCTACTCTCACCTTCTCCAGCATACAGTAACTATTATAATAATAAGCATTGATGATTGAAATATACGAATAAGAATAAAATCACCAAATTCCCAGAAAGCCAAGAGCAATTAACTACCTGGAATATCCTTGGTATGTCTTTGGCATCAGCACGTATAACATCTCCTTGTGTCACAGATCGGACATGGAAAAGCTTGCTATAACACAATAATAAGATTAAGTACCAAAGCCAGCACATTCACATCACCGAAACCATACATACTTCAAATCTAAAATTAAGGTAGGATCTGTGTGGGCCTTGTTCAGCTCGGAATCGTAGAAAATGATTTTACGACTGCTGACGACGACATACTGCCTCTTCCAGCCATGTCGCCTGATGTTCTGCTTATTAGGAATGGACAGCCACCCCTCCAGTCGGGATTCTGAAAACAACAATGTGATTACTGTTCACCAGCCTCACCCACACGACTATGCCCCTCACATTTCTATAATTACCTAGAAAGTTGTCCTCGTTGTCGTTCTCCGGCCCGCTGCTCAAGCTAGCAGTCTCGCTCTTTAAAAGAGCAACTTTCTGCTGTAGCTGTTCTATTTCGCTGTCCTTTGAATCCCGCTCCATCTTTAAAGCCGTACTGCGATGAGATTCTTCCTGAAGCTGAGCCTGCAGTTCGGATAGCTCCTTTGAGGACTTGTTCACCATCTGGTTGAACTTTTCTCGTTCCTGGAATAATACGAAGCATACTAAAAGTGTCAACATGGACGCACTTTATTGAAATTTAAAGAAAGTCACAACGAAGTCACTAATAACCTGAGTTAGCTCCTGCTGCAACTTTCTACATTCTTTTTCCTTCTTCCTTAAGTCTGCACTGCTTGCTTTGTTCTTCACTTTAGAAGAAACGTCCTTTCGGTTCATAATTTCTGCCAATTTGTTGACTGCTTGCATCTTCAACAACTGCTCTTGTTTCAATTGTTTTTTAAGCTTTTCAAGCTCATCATCATACGAATTAGATTGGTTGTCCTTGTTCTTAAGATCTAAAAATTAAGCAAATGGGTTTAATTCCCCAGTATTGACAAGTGCCGCAATAAGGGATCAGCGCTATGTTTAGTATTTCATGTATTTGACGATGACTACACGTACAAGATTTTAAGATACCGTCTACATATATGAGCATTTTTTATATCATTATTGGTGACATTCATGCATAAGAAAAAGCAATAACGTAAATTAGAACATACCTTCTTGTAGCCTAGTTAAATTGCCATTAAGGTCCTCTTTTTCTTTGGTTACCGACTCAATAACTTTCTTATAATCATGCTCCCGCTCTTTGGCCTGAAAATAACACAATTTCTAAAGTATTTCTATAATGATGGTGGCAGCAGCCTCAAGAAAAGTACATAAATATAAAGCTATAAATGACAGTGACATCCTCACATTAGCACTGCAGTATGTATCAGAGTAATTGGATGAAATAAATCATAAATGAATCTCACCGCATTCAAAGCAGACATAAAATCCATTTTGTGTCTGGCTATAATTTCCCCAATTTCCAGTTCCTTCATGGTTCTATCCTTCTCCAACTCACTGATATTCTCCTCGGCAATGGAGCGTGCTAGTGATTCAGAATCTGCACGGGCAATAGCGAGCTGCAACTGGTGTGTCAGATTATTTCTGAAAAGCAACATTGATTGCACAATTACGCAATGTCCGTAAAAGTAAAGAGGAGACAGCTAGGTGTTAAAAATCTTATTCTAGGTACCGTTCATCCTCCAACTCTGCAACAGTTCTGGCTTTTTCTTCCATTTCTTCTCTGACTTCCTTGGCCTGAGTCTTGTATAGTGTCTTAAGAAACAGCAATAAAAGCCATAAATCTAGATGTACATCACCTGATATTTAGACTGTCCCTATTGCAGAAATAATTATCTTACCGAAAAGTATTGTTCGGCCTCAAGTTGATCCTGCAGCTCCTTCATTTGGAAGTCATCCATGGATCTAACACTATAAATGAATGAAAAATGCATAAAAATAAATGTCTGCATTTTCCTTTTTTCCTCAACTGCTCCCGCTTAAGTCAATAAAAGCGAAAAGAAATTGACTGAAGAGGGGCTTACGTCTGTAACCTATGCACTTCTTCCTCCAAGTTTTTCCGGCTCGTCTGCAATTCATTGATATCATCAGCCATTTGTGCCTCCCTGGACTTATGCGATGATATTTGTGACATGTAGCTTGTAATTTCCCTTTGCAGTAAGCTGCGCTTCTGAGATTCTTGTTCCAACTGGATGCATATTGCTTTTGTCTATGAAACATACACAACAATTTTATTGTTAGACATAGCTGAGTAACTTACAATGCAAAACTGATCTTTTGCATGACTCCTGACGAATTCGAACACAAAGATTCCTTCCACTTGCCTTTTCCACCTCCTGACGATATTCCGATTCCTGTTTCTGAAGCTGCTGCTGAAGCTGACGATAATCGACAGAAAGCATTGACATCTGCCTTTCCTTCTCTTGGCTCAAGGCTTCGGCCCTTTGCCTGTTGACCTTTTCATCGTTGAATTTTGTTTCCATGGCTATCATGAAATTAAACATAAAGTATTACCTTCCCAAAAGCAATGACCCTAGAAACTGTAATATAATACAACAAAATCTTTTACCTCTCAAGGCCTCAATATTGGCCTCTTCATTGGACATAAGATTTTTTCGGTCTGCTTTGAGGTTTTTGATATCTTCTTGATGTGCCTTAGCTTCCTGCTCATACATCTGCTTAAAGTTGCGAACTTCAAGCTCAAGAGTAGCCCTGCATTTCTCTAAGGTAACCAGTTTTTCGTTCAGCTGGTGGTTTTCTTTGACCATCATGCTTTCTCTTTCCTTCATCCTGTCCACTTCCAACTGCAAAGACTGCTTGCGGCCTTTAAAAACCAATACTTGTGTAAGCATCAAACCAGGTTTTATCATAATGACATTCAATTTCAGTTCAAAAATAGAAGGTACACACTTTCTAGCTCTCTATTACTATCCGAAAATTGTGTATGAGAATCCTTTTCCTTCTCCAAATCCTTCTGTAGGAGCAGAATGTTCCTTTCCATGTTCTCCTTACTATTTTGTAGACCTAAAAGTTTTTCGTTCAGGTCTTTCAATGCCTGTTCTTTTGTAATGTTGCTTACAGACAGTTCCGCATTGTGTTTCTTAAATTTGGCTATTGTATCACTCTCTGCTTTCAATTTTTCATTCATTTCTGAAATCTGAAAAGTGAAGACAATTATTCAAAACATGCATGTTTTATACTTCATAATACCTTTATAAACATATGCTAATAAACGAGTTCAGTTAAAATAGCTTTACTATTTGCCTAGACTCAAAAGAAATTACAATCAAGGCATGATTGAGATGGTTTTCAATTCAATATACCTGCTTTTCTAGATTTCCAACTCTGTCTAGGGCTTGCAGTCGTCGATTTTGTTCTTCTTCCACTTTCAGCTTCATTTCTTGTAATTTTGACTCAACCTTTCGTCTATTGTCCAATTCATTGTCTAATTTTCTTTGAGCCTGTTGGATTGTGAAACCAATTACAAAAATGGAACTTCCAAGGAATAATTGCAAAGACAGTTAAGAAAAATTAAGCTAGGAAGGCTTACCTCCTTATATTCATGTTTGATTATGGCGTTTGTTCGTTCCTGCTCCCTCGCATTGCTTCGTAGATCACACTCTTGCTGGGTGAGGATATCTAACTGATTCAATGTGACCCTGTATTTATGGTCAGCTTCTTCACGACCATTCCGTTCTTTAATCAGTTCATCTTCAAACCTCTGAATTAGTTTTTTCAAATCTTCATTCTATGATAACAATACAAATAACCAAAACATGCATAACTCATCACACTGTCTATACTTCCTACTGATTATTTGCCACATTTCCGGGGGACTGTTCAATAAGTATTTAAATAAATTGGCTAGAAAATAATGTTTCCAATAGGACATTTAAAAATGAGCACCCAAAGGAATAAGAATAACTATAGAATTATTACCATTGGAACATTGGCCGAAACGCCTGACTGATTACTCCTGGAAACCTGTTTCAAATTGAACACACGTAAAAGTTAAATAAAAATATTTACCCAAGTCATTTTCAAGACAGGTAAATAAAAATGAGTTTCCGGTATCAATGAAATGCTTAATAGTTTGGGGATACTAAGAGCGAAGGAGCTAGACCAACCCATGCAATTGGTGCAACAGTATGTATACAAAAGGGTACAGAAAGCTATCCGTGAAGAAATGTTGCAGCTTGGAGTAGGACAGGTGGAAATATTAGGTAGTGGCTTCCAAGTCAAAGTTTAAACTGAAAATGACATTTTGCGAATGCCAGTAAAGTATTTTTAATGATTTTTGTTTATCTGCAAAGATATCCGAAATTGTACAGCAGTGATAGTCTTGCAAATGTAAAGCGGTAATGATGCATGCAGCTAGGTAAGCAAGCAAAAAATGAAAGTATATGAGAATTCTTGATTTTTCAAGTCAAAGAAGAAATAATGTGTCATATGTAATCTGTTTAGCACTATTAAAATTGCAAAATAAAAAGCGAAGACCACGATACAAAAGACATGTCACATGAAGCTAGACTAGCATTAATACAGAATTGAAAGCACTTACACCATCACACTGAAGTCCATGAAAAGAACGAAAAGAAAACGGAAAAATACTTTACTATGCAGTTGTTATAAAACGCACAAAAAACGAAAAAAAATCTATCAAATTGTATTACCTCTTCTTTTCCTCTGCTATCATGTGCCAAAAGCCTCAAATAAATAATAAATAAAAAATTATATAAAATCTGCACACGTATGCCAAGCAAAATACAATACCGTATAATATTTAAAGAAAAGCATTTATGAATCAGAAAGACTTACTGATAATCTCGAGAATATGTAAACCCAACAAATGGCAAGTGATTGCCAGCAAAGGCTTTAGGAACTTGAAAATTCTCTTCAGGTGAATCTTCTTTTTCAACATCGTCAAAGTTGCTAGTGTCATCATCACCATTTAGTTCAGGGACAACGGGTGGGACGCCTAGTGAGATTTCAAGACGAATTCTTGATTAACCATCATAGATCTAGCACAGCAATATGCAAACTAAAAAGGAATCCATTCCAACCTTCCCGTATAGTGTCAAACGTCCATTGGTCATTTTGGAAGAAAGTATGCTTTTTAATTTCTTCTACTCCATTTCTGCCCAGCCGTTGCGATCTTACGAATAAGAGGATAATACGAATTAAGTAACATTAAAATGACGGTTAAAATCAAACGTTTCCAAATGCACATCCCAGATAATGAACATCATCTGATGAGGAAATATTTGACGTACCTATCAGTTAGAAAAGCACAAATAAGCTGCTTGGCCTCTTTGGATATTTCAACATCATCCGGGAACTTCAGGGAATTTTTGTGGTCCATAATTTTTCCATAGGTCCCAACAAGTGAGTCTGCATAAAAGGGGGTGTCGCCCACAAGCATCTCATAGAGAAACACACCAACCGACCACCAGTCGCATTCTCGGCCATACACGCCTTCACCCCCTTGAGATTTTAGAACCTCGGGTGAAATGTAATCGGGTGTCCCAACGGCAGTATCAGATCGCACAAGACCATCCTGCAATTGGGCAAGTACAGTTCAAATGTTATAAAAGTTAATCATTTAACTCAATGTCAGTAGGAATAATTGTCATGTGAAACTTGCCGTATTCATTTTCATGCAAGTGCCAAAATCTGCCAGTTTCAAATGACCGAATTTGTCAAGAAGCATGTTGTCCGGTTTGACATCCCTGAAAGATTTTTCGATCAAGACAAACTGTGCCAATACAATGAATGAACGACCAGTACACACATACCTGTGAACAAATCCCATAGAATGAATAGCGTCGAGTGCAAGAACGACTTCAGCACAATAAAATTTGGCCCACTTTTCCGGAACATCGTAGTTGGACATCAGATTGACTAGATCCCCTCCAGGCATGTAATCCATTACCATAAACAAGTATTTGTGATCTTGGAACGCAAAATGAAGCTATGGAAGATGTATGACAAAAAAAATGAGTTATTATGCTAGAATTTCTGAAAATAAATGAAATGGCTTTTTCCTAAAATTCTATAAAACCTACCTGAACAATCCACTCGCTGTTAGCATGAGCCATGATATCCCGTTCTTCCCAAAAGAAAGCAGAATCAGACCTCTTTATCTATATTACCAGAAATGATGCCACATTCAGAAAACCGACAATATTAACAAGCAAAATAAATAGCCTCACCTTACATTGGACCAACATGGCTACAATTTACGAATTGTTGTCTATTCTATTAATGTTAAACAGGGACCCACAACTAGTTACGTTTTCTGTTACTTACGACTTAAACGTACGACGTTCTTAGCAGAAAAGATTGCATTGATGCAGCCTTGGTGTCCTAAACTATCAATTAAATATCGGAAAAAAACAAGTTCATAATTACCATTTCAAACTTGCTTAACAGTTTCATAGCATACACTTGGTTTGTTGAATTATGCCTCACCTAAATACAGAGTTGAAATTTAGCAATAACATAAATATTAATTAAAATAAATCGGTGAAGAAATATTGGAGAGCACTCACTAACTGAACTTCACCGAATGCACCACGGCCAATTACTTTGATGACATTGAAATCACTAGGCTTCATTCGCAAGTTCACAATTTGCGAAGCAGACTTCTCATCTGGGTGAAATACACAAGATTAAGAGGAGACAAGCTTAAAACCAAATTGCAAAAATGCCTCGAAATGTCACTACTGTGAAATGAATTGATGGTCACAGAATCTCAAATACTTTTCTCAAATATATTTCTGTGAATTTTTTGTAAGGCTCAAGTGACTTATCCATTTCTCAAATCTACATAATTTTGGTGCATGTCATTGTGTTTTAATTTCAATTTAACATTTCCAAAAATGTTATGTTTTTTAAATATATTATCAAAATCTGGCTATTTGATGAACTTAAGAATATGTACATCGGTTGAGGAAAGCTTCCACGTTTTTGATCCTCTTCAGGTTTGGGTGATTGCAATCGGTCACCAACGATTGAATGGTATCCTAAGATAGACAAATTAGCATCAGCATGGAATTCAAACTGGTTGGGAACTTTCGATAGTATTTCGAGAGGAAATCATTCCCACCAGCAACCCATCGACGCTAATTTCTGATCTTTGATCCCGTATCTTCCTCTCCAACTCCTCCAGACGCTGCCTCCTGTCATTTGGCCGGCTCATTGTTTCGGGTGTTTCGTTAGGAGCAGCCTCAGCCTCACCTTGAGATAAACGAAAAGGAATAGAAGGGCTTAGGGAGAGGGAGTGCCGTGCTGTTCTACCATGACAAAACCACACGCGTTTGAACTATAGTGGTAAATGAGATTAATGATTGAATCCAGCCTGTTCACCAATACTATCTTATCAAAAGATTGTAAACTACACAGTCATAAATAACACATATTGTTATGAAATATGTATAACAGCTCTGATATCTACTTAATTCAAATCGTCTGCATGACTAAAATGTTATTTAAAACAGCTTCAGAAAAAAATGCTATTGAAAAGGAATAAATACTTCGACATGCAATGATTAAATGCGATTTGAAGACTGACACAAGCAGTTTCCAAGACACTGCCAATATCATGCAACTTCTGAATTTGAATATATCCCTGCTTTTTTGGTTAGTACAGCACAACGGGGCTTGACTAAGTTTTTCTACTCGGAAGCTATGATATGCGTGTTGCTGTGGAACACCCATACCCCACATGTTGGTCTTGCCATTCTGATTTAGCTAGATTGTCATGAACAATAAGGGACAATCACAGTGGAAAAAGCTAAATAATCTCTGAATTGGCTTTGATCCGAAAACAGCATTTCGGGCATTTTGGTGCCTACGGAAAAATGGCAGCGCGAACTCAATTCAACTCTACATCTTGCACATCCATGCATCCCCAACATCACACCACTTGAGAGGCATCACATGTTGAGACTGTATGGCCGGCAAGGTGGTTCATTTGCCTTGTGCTTTGCTGGAACGGAGGGCGAGTATCCTTAGGTACGTAGCACTTCGACTGATGTTATATCCCTTCATTTCCAACTTTTTCTGTAGCACAGAAAGCGAGACCGGCGAATCCTTGTTGGAAGACTCCCCTGCTTGCTCCGTGAACATTTTTATCGTTTCGAGAATCCCGGGCTGATTGTCCTCGAGGCTGGGCTGCCCCGGCCTGTCCCTCAGCTTCATTTTTTTTGCCAGATCTGGATGCTGCTCCCTGATCACCGCCATTTCCATTTTGCGTTTGTTCCGGTGCTTCCGAGCCCTCTCCACGTCAATCTGCTTTCTTTTCAGCTCCCGCCTCAAGCGGTTCAGTTCGGCTTGCGCATCGATGAGCTCGCGCAAAGGGTTGTCCGGGTCGCTATCCTTTCTTGCGAGCAGCACTTCAACTCTGTATTCCTGCAAAGCTATCTGAGCTTTCAAGGAGTCTTGGGCCGGAGTGGATTTCGCGCTTGTCGAGGAGGAGGCGCACGAGATTTCGATGTCGGAACTAAGCAATGGCGAGGCCGACGTTGAAGCCTGGAGAAATAAGGTTTATGAAACAAAATGAATATTGGGTGGCACATGTGGTTATTCCTCATAGTTTACAGGGTGTCCCAACAAAAAAGATATCTGAAAGTTACAATAACGTAAAGGAATGTGCATGGAAGGAATGTCTTCCTTGAGTCAATATCATTTGAAATAATTTCTGAAAAATAATTATATGCCTACAAAAAACATTTTCAGACATGTTTCGAAAAGCAAAATTGTAGAATTTTTTGTCTTTTTTGTCCCATCAAATTCCTTTTTAAAGTTTTAAGTGAAACTTTGACAAAAGAGCATAACTGCATTTGTTTGATAATTAACGTGTATATGGGGTAGCATTCCGCAAATCTCACTCAACATTTACGGCAAATTTGTCTCCTAAGGGCTTCTGCGATATAGCGACTCAACTTGGAATTGCATTAGTAGGAGTGATCATTAACTCAACGCAAGTGCTACATCACGGCCACAAGGCCATGAACCCCGCATGTGGACCATTTCCCCGCACATCAGGGCGAGCAGGAGACCAATGTACCAAGCAGCCTTACTGCAACAAATCAGTTCAGAAATCTCCCGTCATGACATAACATCCGTTATGCCCGTACGGTGACGGCAACGACACGGCAATTCGTGCGAAATTTCAGCGCCGCGATCACGCCGATCACTACAATCTGCATGTCGTTACCACGACAACGAGCATAAGGCGGAGTTACGTCAGTACTCTTCTGCCCACACGGTGATGCCGGAGTCATGCGTGCGAGCCACTGCGCTGAATGCAAGATCACTCCTAAAACGAGCACATTGGACCAGCAACGTGAAACGAGTCGGGGGTCTTCGGACACCCTGTGCAACAAGACGCTGAATTGCAACCTACCCACCGTGCACTCACCTTGTCCCGAAAGGCGAACTGGCCCTTCTTGATGCTGTTGGCTTTGGCGTCCCACAGCTGGATGAACTCCTTGGCTTTGGTCTCCAGGTGGTCGTAGGTCTCCAGCGACTGCCATATGGCGTTGGCCTCGTCCTCGCAGCGCTCCTCGGAGCACTCGGGGTTCGCGAGCTTGTAGGAAGCGTGAAAGAGATTGTACAGGGCAGCGACATCCAGTGGCATTGTCCTTTCTGGATCGGCGCAAGTGGCATAGCCGTTCTGACTCATTTTATGGGAGGAAATCACGCTAGAATGCAAACGTTATAGACACAGGTGAACTACAAAGGGGTGGGTGGGACAACAACGCCGCTTTCCTATCCTGGGAGCAAACAGTGCAACAGACAGCTAGTGACCACCCCCGCAAAACCTGGGGCCAGAGCTTCCATCCCTGGCATTCCCACCACACTGGTCCACACTAAAAACACCAAATGTCCTCGTGGCTGCACACTGTCCTGGAGACCTTTGTCTGAGCAGTCGGAACGTTGCTTTATCGAGAGGAGGTTGTTATTACAGAAGGTCTTGTCGCTTTTACGAGCACACCCTCATCCTGCCTGCCCGCGCCACAATTGGTCACAGCAGCCCCGGGGACGTTCAAGTATTATGTCATCCATCATTGTGCTGGGAGGGGGCAGGACAAATGATGACGGATGATGACAGCGGGGGGAGGAGGAGGGGCCAGCCCAGCGCTGTCATCGCTTTTTTGGCAGAGTTGAAATCCATCATTTGTCATCCTGCGTGGCAAAAAATTTCGCCTACTACCGCGTTTTTTCCCCCGTTTTTGTGCGACCGAACATCCATCATGTATGATCCAATTTTGATAATACGTTTTCCCTCGATTCGTTATTTTTTTTTGGGTCGATGATGACGTCATCGCTGGAGGGGGGAGGGGGGTCGGGGCTGGCCGAACGATGGCGAATGATAACAGGGGGGAGGTCGAGGAAGCCTTGAGTCATTTTTTTTTTTAAATGAAAATTTGCGCCGAAATCCGCCATTTGTGTCATCCAGTTCAGCGAAAACTTTTCGCTTCGAAAATGCGTTTAGACATCGGAGGTCAAATTGTGATCAAATTTCGATCGATTGTAATGAGAGTTGGGGGGGTTCTGAAAATATCGATTTTGAAATGACATTATTCTTGAACGTTGTCTCCCTGCCACTGCGTTGCATTTCACGGTGACACTTGACAATTTTCAATTCTATGCAGGAGTGTAAATTATTATAACTGTTTGCAGACTACCCAGCAATAAACTGACAAAGTCCCAAAAAAGTGCGATTATTTGCAAAAAAATACCATCCAGAAATCCACTTTAATCGTTTTCTGGCAGAAAGTACCATCTTATGCAACACATTATTGCAAAACACATCACATCGTTTGTTTTCAATGTTTGAAACATACGATATGATAGGTAACATGTTGACATGTTGACTGGGTAACACGACTGACAGACCTAAATTAAGTTTAGGCGGTACATACATTGAGCTGGTCCTATAGAAATCAACTTCCACAAAATATTTGTTTATAAAGTGTGATTTTACAGCTGGGTCGTTCGGTAGCAGGTTCTCGCACCAGGAAATGGCGCTAATGCACCTTTTGCTCATTATTCTAATTCTCTCATTAGTTAACTGGTGGTTACCTATTCCACTGATGGAAGCCCAGTCCTCCTATAAACGCACGCGCTGTAGCGTATAATATAAAAGCTGTTTAATTGCCTCCGGAGTGGTATACACCATTGGATCATCACTGTGTTTACCAACAGCAGTGTGGATAATATTAGTTTCCTACCGGTACATCACGGGGTCAAACACACTGCTATTCTCGAATCACATATGGCAACAAGGGTGTTTTGGGGGGAACGTGCACATATGACGTCCTTTGGTGGGGGGTGACGAAATTATTTGTTTATGCAAGTTGGTGTGTTTGATGTCGGAATCAAATTGCTCAACGTATCCAATTTTAGTTCCCACGTTCTCAGCCTTCAGGTCAAAGGTCAATATGGATAACAATCAGTTGTACGGAATCGGCATGCCAAACATTGTTCCCGGACTCTGTTTTAAAACTGTTATACTCCAAACTCTTCACAACTCAAAACATTAAGAAACCATGCCCAAATTAAGTCCGAGGATATGGGGGTCACAAAAATTGAATGATGATGGATTATAGGGGGGTGGGAGTGCACAATAATTGGTCGATGACTGATTATAGAAGGGGTAAGGGTCAGCAAGGAAGGACGTCCTATTTTCGTTTATGTAAATCCTGTACAGATAGTTATCCTACAGTACATGATGTCCATCTACATGCACATAGAGAACATGCACTCGAAAATCCAATGGACGTAATTTGTGCATTGCCCCTAAGCACACAATTACACTAACAGACCAAAAACAATTGGTTGAGCATAAACTATGAGCAGAAAAAAATACCCTCAGATGAACCTGTCATTCATACATTTATAAAAAATAATAAGGAAACGCCACAAGCGAGATTATTAGAAAAGCAACTACATAAACGATGGCTCTGGGCCAATATTGGTGGACGGTGCCGGATTTTGTTGGGGGAGATGTGTCGACAAACTAGGAAATATACGGACGCCAAATGTGCACGATAGGCTCCTATTATGCCTACGTGTCAAGTATTACGTCATGAGTGGGTGGCCAAATTATGACGCAAGACGCTGAGGTAGGGTCACCCAAACGTGAGTCACGTTTCTTAATAAAAAAAATGTCGGGTCTGCCACAGGGATGGGGGCGACCTGAAAACCCCAACTTAACGATGACATAATATTTGAACGTTCCCATACCATAGAATTTTAATGAAATTAAGCATGTTCGAGCAACCCTGCATCTGTAACAGCTTCATGTTACATTATTGACAGTTTCGTTGCAAATGGAGCCAGTGCTGCTCCCTCCTCTTATCTTTTATCATCATCAATATAAACCAACTGTAGAGGGGACCGACATGACTGCACACCCCCGTTCCCATAATGTTCAAGATCAGCCATGTAGAACCCACTTCTGACCTCCCAGTCGAGGATGTCTTTTTTGCACGACCCTTAGCAATTAAACTGGTAGTTGGTCTGCAATTCCGGTCAGATCATGGATGAGTGATAGTTGTCGCTATTTGTTTTAAAATCAAATTCCACGCCTTTTGTCCGTCGCATTGCTCCCAGATGTTGGAGCCAAAACAAGGACATCTTTTAGATTAGAATAGCAATGTTTGGCAAAGTGTGGGAGCGACCCTAAAGTTCCAGGGGGTGGCGAGGCCTTTGGAAGTTTTAAAAAGAAATAAATCGCACGTAAATCACTTTACAATCTGATATTCTGGTTGCCTACGTTTTCAAACATTTCATCTGCATTTCCCACTTCTCTCTACCCCCTCCTCTTCCACTCCC
Source organism: Cylindroiulus punctatus (assembly GCA_034695085.1). Lineage (NCBI taxonomy): Eukaryota > Metazoa > Arthropoda > Diplopoda > Julida > Julidae > Cylindroiulus > Cylindroiulus punctatus. The sequence continues at coordinate 18,638 of JAQFYZ010000073.1, forward strand.
TACAAGGAATGGTTTTAGAAATAGCCTATATTCAGGAAGACCGGAATAATTACCCTATCGAAAAATAGGCTGCTGTATTTGGAAACACATGTATTGAAATAAATATTGTCGTTCACAACCCCTTATCGTTTTATTTGTCCCCATTAGCACGAATGGAAATTCCTGATCCAAGAAGCATGCACCATTACGAATATATTGCATAAAAGACTGAAACGTGCAGAATTTGACATTGAGCAGTCAGGCAATAAATCCATCAACAATTCTCTTGCATAGTCGCCAAATGCAAAGCCTCAGACAGGGACGTTACTCGAAGTTTGCATCTTTAAGGTTCGAAGTCGTGGGAGTCATCCTTCTGATTCACGCAAGAACAATCCCAATTCTAATTGGAGGTGTCTTCTTATGCCAATTTGACAATTGTATTTGGGATTTTAATTGCACTTGAATGACAGTGAATACACATTCCAAGATTAGAAGATATGATGCATTTTAGCACAATAGGGAGACAAAAGGCACTAAAAGCCTTTGAAAGTTTTCAACTATGCTCTATAAATCAGGGCCTCCTGCTCTAAGGATCCCCACAATTATTAATTTATTATTGGTAGATTTTAGTTCAGAGTTAGTTTGAGGAGGCAATCAGTTTTTCTTTTTTTCACCCTTTATCTGCATTGTTACAACGATAGCCTACTTGTTCATGTACTTGCCCACCAATTAGAACTATAAGAAGGAATTCTGCTACTACTATAAAACTGGTTCAAAACCATTTGCCCAGATGATTCTGTGCTACTGTAACAATGAGGGGCTGCTCATAAAATAGACAAAGACCTGGTTGGCAAAGTGTAAAAACAGGTGCCACAAACTTGGAAAGCTCAGGTGTAATCGTGGACAACTGAAGGGTTAACAAGACGACGGTCATAATCAAATCTCGGCTACTAACATCCAAATGAGGTCGGAAGTTAACCACTGGGTAGATACTTTGCGTTTCAAGCGATCCAAAAACGTGATGGAGAGGTCGAAGCAATAAAAAGTGCTGTACAAGCTTCCTTGCACTCCTTCAGATTGAAGAGATACCAAGCTATGCAACTTTCAACGCACGATTGGCTCATTTCTAGTGATAAATGCAGTGCAAGGATAACCAAATTGTGTAGCAAAGTACGGTATGCGTACAGCCCTTGCATAGCGGTGGTTAAAAGATATGCAATGCAAAACGATAGGCAGAAACAAGCGGATAAAAACACGTTCGACCAGCAACAAAACTTACTGGAAAACAGCAGCTATTGACTTTCTTCTCGGATCCCCGTCAGAAAACCGGCATTTTGACACTTTGGACGCCGAATCTTGCAGTGATCAGCGTCATTATAAAAAGTCGTCTAAAGTTCGACAGAGGCTAACATCCAACACTGGTCTTGCGCAAGTTTTATCCCGATAACCCGTAGCAGAATCCTACATCGTGCACACCGGGGTTCTATAATCCACGTTGAAATGAAGCGCGATACGAAAACATTAGTGAAAAATGTTCAAAAACAAACAAAAAAACTTCCGAAAACCTCAATCGGACAAGCGCCATGACAGTAACCACCTTCTTCAAGCCCTCCCACAGTTTTTTTCCCCAACGAGACACGCCATTGAATGAAGCGCCGTGATGCCAAGTAAATTAGCGCGAAATTTGAGTAGGTAAACACGCCGTCAATTATACTGCAACCAATTGAAGTTTATAAAAACTAGCGTAACTAACGAATTGAAAGAAAATTAACTTACCAGTCGTTTAGAAACTTGTTAAATGACGATTACTTTCTGGTAGGCATGCAATTATCTTATAGTGGCCTTGGTCAGCTATTAATCAATTTTGACTTGCAAATTTTAACTCGATGCATAGCATAAAATTTGCAGATGGGAAAAAGAAAATATTTGAATGAAAAGATATTTTCTAATCTCGGGTAAAATTTGACAGATATTCTGGTTGCACGTGTTGTGCTGGCAGTTTTTGCTGGACGTGCTCAAAATCAAAATCAAACCCTTGAAACTGCCAGTAAATAATCTGACCAAAATCTATTACCAACTGGTTATGCATCTCTTTCTTAAGTTTTAATGGAGAAAATAATAACTTAAATTTTTTTCAATAACATACATTTGCTCCATTACATGTCACATGTGGTTTAAAAAATTACAACATGATACAACTGGCTAGGTTGATCAGATTTAAAACATCAACTTGTCGACAGTTTACTTAAAAGTCAAAACATAATTTCTATATGACTTAACACTTGGCAAAATCCAAATGAGCTTCAAAATGAACTTCAAAACAGCTAGCAGCTTCAGAGACCAATCCAATAAAACAAAGCTATATCTTGCTATTTTGTGAGGTTAAAAATAAAATTAAGTCCATTTTCCCAATTTCTTAAAATGTAAATTAATGCTGTCGCTTCATGCTAAAATCGAAGGAAAAGAATACTGCTGATAACAATGATCGTATGCCGGAGAATGCCAGCATCTCCTTATCGGAAAATAAATTTTAGACTAACTTGCATCATAATTATAGCCCCAAATAGCTCATCGTCGTGAATGTAAAAAACAGCAGAATAAACATAATAAATAGGAATATGCCTATGCTGATGGTGGCTGAAAGAGAATATAAAAAATCATTCGTTATCAGACCTGAAAGTTATCGAAAATGTGAATTGAAACTTCTGATTTACCAGTAGGAGGAATGTGATGAATCTTAATCTGATTATCGACTGATATGCTGATTAATGATGCATCTTGATTGCCGACGGAGGAAACCGTCTCTTCGGACGAAGGCAGAAATTCTAACCCAGTTACAAAATTGCTGTGAGACTCGGGAATGTAATATATTCTCTGCAAATTGTAAACATAGACACAAATTAAGACCAAAAAGATTTTATACCCTTCAGATTGTCATATTCTGCCAACCTGAAGACTAAATGCAATATAAATTGCGATGCTTCCACTCATTGTTCCAATGGCTGCAAATCGCCCATCATCGCTAAATCGTAAAAAAAGTTGAAAATTATTTATTCATTCCATTGCTCAGCTCAATATTAGAATAATATCAACCTGAGCAATAAATACCTGACAGCCAAGGCTGATAAGTCCTTTCCTACGCTCTGAACCTTTTCAGGCAAGTATTTACTGGTGTCCCATTTGACTAAATAGCACAGTGGTGCATTCCTTTGCTTGTTCACTGGTACGTGTGCAGTGAATAATTTTGACACATCTTTCTTCCCTTCCGAAATGGCAAAGCTAAATGTTCAGTATTCATCAGTTTCCTAGTTCAACTTAAGTTTTAAATATCTATTTTGATAAAAAAGGAAAAAACATACCGGCAATTCCTGCATCTATATTTCTGGGTGCTGTCAGAGTTCCATTTCAATTCCAACACCTTCTTGCCATCTGCCATGGCCCAAATAATAGCATGTCCATCTCGTGAGACACTAACAATCTGGAAAATTGACTAATCATCAGATCATGCAAAATGAGACAGCGTATGCACCAATTATATAGGCTTGCAATTTACCTTGTTTCCAAGTGGATGGATATCTAAATCATCAACATCGTCACCATGTGCTTCAATGTCAAGAACTTTCTTCAACATTGGAAACTAATGAAAGCAAACGTACGAATGAAAATATGTCGAAAGAGCGACCTGGCAAACGATTTCAAATAAAAGTTTACCATTGTATTTATCAATTTAATAAGGGATTTCATAAAGTGTTTACCTCCCACACTCGCACATGGCCATCAGAACCTCCAGTGAGCAAAAATTTGAAATCTGGGGATATCCTAACCACTTTTTGATACGGTTCTTCTTTAGTGGGAAAGTCTGTTTGAATGCTATCTCCAGGATGAAAGTCAAATCCTATCCGACTGACAAAGCAATTGCTGTTCTGGTCTGCAGTGTCATTGCCTTTTGAGGGCTTTCGCTTCCTCCCAGTTTTTGCGTTTTCTGAAGAGGCGCCCGCCCCTGAACTTTTTCTCCTCTGGCGTGCACCCGAAGACGCCTGTCCTTCTGTAGAATCAATACTGCCTAATATTAGCAGCTTAGTAGTTCGCTGACATGAATTGATAGTGGAGTTCAATAAATTTACCTTCACTGGCAGTCGGCTCGTCCATGTTTTCCAGACAATCGTCAATTGTATAGTCCAACTGATAAATCTGACACATGCCATCTAGCCCAGCTGCCAACATGTGGGACTTCCCGTTGAACCATGCCACACAATTCATACACGCACTATCACCGATGACAAACCGACTTGCAGGTCGAGCACAGCACTTGACACCATTGTAGCTCAATTCGTAAATTTCCTACAATTAATAATTCATACATTGCCCATTCTCATGCATATTATTTGGTCACACAAAAACAATACAGAGATGGAGGGATCATGGTTCAGCTGAGATCCATATGGCTCATCATACAATATCTCAAATGAGTTTCATAGATGGTACCTGTATCAGGTACATAAATGCTTTTAGGGTACCAGTAAGCAGATCTGACATAATCACCCCACAAACCTAATACTCTTGAGCTAGTTTAATAGGTCAAGACCTACATATAGGCCATCACCTAAGCTGGTATACAGTACTTACCAAAGCGAAGTTACATGTTGACAGTATGTGCTTATACTTACAATGGCATTAGCGATTCCACTTTTAGTTTTTCCTCCCCCTCCAGCAACTAAAAGATATCTGCTGGACAGCATTCGCACGGCATACGGAGGAAAATTTACCCTCGCCAGCAACTCACCACTACGTTTAGGAGCCATTTTTGAAGTGCAGTGAATGGAAACGACACGAACACTGTTTGCATTCGAAAGCTAGCGACACCAAGCGGTAATACTTTGAGCTAATTTTACAGGGTATCACAAAAATCGTCTATTGTGATCCAGAAGGATCTTATGAAATAAATACATGTAGCTGGAGTGAAACGTGTCAATTGAAAAAATATTTTTAATTGCATGCTTGCAATCCAGCGGATGTAAATGGGCAACATCAAAATAAAAATGATCATCTGATTGAATTATTTGTTTCAATGAAATCTCCACAGGGCAATCCACACAGACCATGCTAAATAATCGAGCATTTTTGCTGTACAAGCTAATTACTTTCAACATTTGTCCGCCAGGTGGCGAAGAAGAAAAAGTCCACAATTTTTCTTTGCCGAGATTCGAACTCGGGATCTCCTGCTTGCTAAACAGGAGCTTTACTAACCAAGCCATAGTGCCAAGACTATGGGATATGCAAGACAACCTACGCTGTATATGCCATTAAAATTGTTGTTTTTTTTTATGAAAAAAAAAGTTAAGCACGGCTGCGATTCGAACTCAGGATCTCCTGCTTGCCAGGCATTACAAACCGAGCCACGGTCCCATGACTATGAGATATGCAAGACAACTTATATGTTATTGAAATCGCACTGCTGCGCGCGCTGGTCTTTCAATACATCATTGTAATTTGAGATAAGTTGCTTTTCACTATCTGCATCAATACAAGAACAACTGTACTAGCTTTCAAGCATTTAATTTCTTAGCTTGACAGGTAAAATTATTTCAGCACTCAAAATGAAAATCGAAATAATGAGGATCAAACCGATGAACGCGGATATAACCATCCTCACCACCACTGGAATAACTGAAATAAACAATGCAAATATTCCTTAGACACAACAAGAAAAAAATAAAATAGAAACATAATCCGCAAAAGTGTGTGAGAGCATACCTTTTTCCATCAGGGTGGAAAGCTACGCTGTTGATGGGACCAAAGTGACCTTTAACCCTGCCAAATTCCTCTTCAAATACGAGATGGAAAAAGCGAGCTTCGAATTTTCCAGCCCGAGTCGAAGTTGTTGTTACATCTCGGGCTTCCTGACCACCGCCGAGCACAACCTGAAAACAAAAGTATCATTGTGAGGTTTAGTCTGAAGTTCTTCTCACAGATATAAACAACTCGTTAAATATCATCGCACATGGTCACGTATTGGTGAAATAGCAGCAGAATTGACTGGTCGGTCCGTTTTATAGGTCTTCAACACTTCCAGGGAAGACGAATCAAAAAGCTGCAAAAAAAAAAAAAAAAAAAGACCATTGAATAAATTCAACAAATGTCACCGCATAAACTCGTATGTTCAACCTTAATAACAAAAATAACCTTAGCAGTATTATCTTTAGAGGCCGAAATGAGCATTGTCTCATCTTTCGAATGCTGCATGTCACTGATGGGTTTAGTGTGCTCTTGCACAGATATGGTTTGTTTACCCATCCTTAAATCCCACTGCATGATTTCCCCACTTTCATGACCCGTGATTATATACTGATCCAAAGGACCCCAGAGGGAACTTGTCACTTTACTTTCTTGAACAGGGATGCGTATAATGGGTTCAGATTCTATTCAGCGGAAGAGAAAAAGAGGTAAAATTGAATACTTGAACATGCCAATATGTGAGGAGAATTTGGAAGGAGTCACGAAAAAAGCTCTTACGTCCAGAGGCCATGTGTCCAGAGTCTACAATGTGTATTTCGCAGACTTGTTTCATTGTGTTGTCCGTGCTAAACATCACCATTCTTCCGCTGTAAGAATAATTGCAGGTACGGACAGCTGTATTTGTCTTCACAGTGGAAATGGTTGAGCCTGAAACGTATGACACGAGTAAATAAAATGCATCTTCCTTCAAATGAACCAATTAACCGGTGTTGTCCAGTTGGCTACCAACCAGTTTCGCAATCCCATAACACTATGCTGTTGTCGGCCGATCCAGTTAGAACTCTCGTGGTATCCCCTATTCATTTATTAAGGAAATTCAGAACTTTTCTTGATATTTACAGCAATGATTATAAAACCAGATGCATAAACTAAGTTTGTTTCTACATGTACGTGTATGAAATGCAACCATAATGCCTAAATAAGTCCTGGTTATACTTCAAAGAGCTTTTAGCCTGGACAAAGTTAAAATTGAAAAAGGATACAGTTAACGTCAATACACCAAACTGCTCCAGTGTGTCCATTTAGTGTGCCTAATCGTTCTCCATTCACCGAATACCAAACATTGGGTTGTGGATCTTTCGAACAGGAAAACAACAGGTCTCCTTCTCGGTTATATTTAATCTGCGTTATAGCACGCTCGTGACCGTGAAGCAACAAAGGTTTCTGAAACAAAAGCTTCAATTAGCGAAATAAATATAACGTGCGGGTAAATCATAAAAGCTGATGATGAACCCTAAAAAGTCCCATGCCATCATGGACGAATTCCATGCAATAGGAGAGCCATGTGTTACTTTTATTTCCGCTTACCTACAAAGCGAATTTGTAATAGATAACGCATTGTATATGCTATGCACTTACCATTTTGACAAAATATGTATTTCAGATCTGTGGAATGTTGAATAACTCAACGCCAGATTGCTGAGCTGCGATTCACCGTGACAAAACACCAAAGACTTTTAACCCTAATTGAGAAATTGCCGTGTGGAATCACCCCTAGAGGGCGCTTGTCATAAGCGGGATTTTCAAATTTGTTTCAGCAAAATTCAAGCACACTTTGATTTGTGAAACCAGTCACAGCAGCTCTCAACTAGGCTGCTAAACTATAATTTATGTGTCCCGTATGAACTGGATATAATCCTACAATGTTTATGCAGGTCACATGAATACATGTACTAGAAAACTTCAGTACCACCAAATAGAAGGATAATGATTACCACTTACATGCATAATTTAATAAAAGCAATTTAATTACTTGTTACCAATTCTTCACCTCATACCAGAGGCAGATTTTACAGTCATTAAGCAAACCCAAAAGAAAATGGTTCCCTAGATAAAAACATGCTAAACATGTAAACTGAGTAACCTCGGTTCCAGATAAATCTACTTCCTGTGTTCATTCAGGCCCTGGTTTGATGGAACTAACTGGCGCCAAGAATTGACTTAAAATTCTAAAAAAGAAATCATTTTACGTCACCGGTTATATTTTCGAGCTATTACAGAGATTTAATTTTCACTGTTTCAAATAGTGAGCTTTTTTAAAAAGTTGGACTTATTAGACAATCCTTTGTGCATGCAGTTTTGTTTACCAAAAACAACACGCAGGTGTTCATTTGACATTTTTAATAATTGTTAGTAATTTCCTCGTGGCAGCATACTACAACTAAGTTGATGCATTCATGTTAAAGCATGATGATCATACTTCAAAAAATAATCACGTTCATGTACTTTATTGGGAGATCAAAATGGGCCGATGAACATCATGAGGTTGAAGGGGCAATACACCACGGTTGGGCTCCTTGTATACCTTTCGCTCCACCATCTTAATGCAATCAGGGATGGGGCACACAGACAAGCAGAGATTGCAACCGGTGCAGTCATCTGTCACTAATGGCAAGTGAGTTGATGAGTCAAACGAGATTGCTTGGTATCCCGAATCGTTGCACGTCATGTAACACTTGCCGCAATTGATGCACATATCCTAACATAATAATTCATTTCAGTTATGCAGACTCGACTCAGGCGCAAGAGTCCGTCAATTACGATGTGATGTTCGTGCAGTAAATTCAAAATAAAGTGAATTTTTTATAAAATAAATGATGGCACATCCTTCTTACCTCATTAATTAGCGCGACCACTTGCTGCTTGGTGTCTAGCTCATTGTAAGTTCCAATCCTATCCAAAGCTCTTCCAACTATGTCTTGAACAGAAGGCACAGAGGCCTGTGGTGGCGCTCGGATAATTGTGGGTGCACTTTTGTGCTCCAAGCAATTCATGGATGCATATTGAGAGGAGATGGCATCCTCTTTCAGTAAACGGTATTTTCCAAAATTGGGTATTGGCTGAGCCTAGGCGTTAAAATATTCGCTTTAGAAAATTTGTCACTCAGATCACGATCACTAACATACAAAACAGTATTACATACGGTTTCAAGGAAATTTTCCAATTTGGCCACGGGCTTGCCCTTCTGGTGAGAAATGATTGGTGGACTTTGACCATTCCAATCCTTCAGCTCCTCAACCCTTTGCAAATACAACAGGGCCTTCAATCCAGTGACATAATCGTCAATAACTGTAAAATCTTGATTCTGGACTGCACTGCAGATCTATACAAAATTACAAATGAATAAATGAACATGTGGGTATACTCAAATTTTCGGTTTTTGGTCAATTTTGAAGAACAAAAATGTGAGACGAAAAGCAATAGAGTAAATAATTTAAATGAAATGTTTTTTTGTATATAAAAACGGCTAATTTTGAGAGAATTCATTTCATGTTTCACATCCAGCTACGCGGGTGTTGAAAACAAAGTGAGGTTTCTCCAAAGTTTGAGCAAGAAATGACTTTTTGGGCATTGCAAACATGCTCCCTTCCCGCACCCACTAGTTATAACATTGTGTGACTCAATATTACTTGAAGTAAGGGAGCTCCGCAATATAAAAACTGGATCGCAGATTCCGCAGAGTCAATGCCACCGGTGGCCATGATCGGATACCCCGGGAATTCTTTGGCGATGGCTGAAATGGCACGAAGAGCAACCGGACGTAATGCATTGCCAGACATGCCGCCATAAGTGGTTCGCTTCTCAATTCCAACAGATGGCCAGGCTGTGGCGTCGCCTCTGATGGTCATCAAACTCGACAAAGTATTGGTGGCTGTAACCCCATCAGCTCCACCTAAAGAAGTTAAGTTCTTATTTCGAGGAATATTTCTGCAATTATTGAAATTTCTCCAGATTTGTTTTCCTTTCAAACAACAACCTAGAATGTTGCAGGCCAAATTCATTTGACTAAGTATGTTATATTTATACATCATGTATGATCCAGTCAGTACCTTCATGGGCAGCTTCTGCAATAGCACAAATGTTCGAGACATTTGGTGTAAGTTTCACGAAAACTGGAATGCTGACAGCGCTTTTTGTCCAAGTGCTGATAGTTCTAACGTGGTCTGGGTCCTGATTAGAAATTGTTTGGTCAACAGCAAAGCAAATAGACTAAGCAATTTAGCGCTCAATTAAACTCTTACTCTTCCACAAGCCAATCCCATTCCACGTTCGCCCATCCCGTGCGGGCAAGACACGTTGAGTTCCAAGGCATCTGCTCCGGCTCTCTAAAAGCAAGTTTCCTTTCAATCACTGAAAAACGTACCGATCCATAGAGAAACTGAATTGGCTCTTACCTCTACTAATGTCGACAACTCCACCCAGTCTTCCTTGTTGTATGTACACATAATACTAGCAATCAATATCTGTAAGGCATATTTTACTTTGTTATAACTGGAAGAGAAAAAAACGACTGAGGAAACTGCACAAAAAGCACATCACCTTCTCCGGAAAATCCCTTTTTAATTCCTTGATGCTCTTGAGCCAATAGTCACATGTTTTCTCGCTAATGAGCTCGATATTGAGGAAAGAGCTTTGACCTGGCCCATAAGAATGACTCGTAGTGCTCCCACGGACAATGCGCGGCGACACATTAGTGACCAAATCCTGTCGGTGGAAGGAAAAATTACTAGCATATACTTGAGCAATGTGAATGTTTAACAAGTTGCGTGAATCCTCAAACTTGAAAAATATTCAAGGCACATATACGCAAAGCACACAGCAGTTGCCAGTTTCATATTTGTATAATCATGCCAAGAGTGGGCGACAGAGGCCTTACCTTGGCCAGAGCAAAAGTTTTTGTTACTGCAAATCCCCAACCAGCTTCAAACGCCCTACGAATCATGGCACCACTGGTAGTGGGTGGGGCGCTAGCCAGCCCAAAGGGATTTTGAAACTTCATGCCGCAAACAGTGACAGAGATATCGACCAAATCTATAGCAGTGAAGAACTGAGGTAGCTGAGGAGAACTGTTCACCTCGAAGCCCGAAAGACCCTGTACATGGCATGGGGTGAAATAAATCTCACTGAAGATTATTCTTAAATCTCGATAATTATAAAGTTATGAAAAACCAAAATATTCATAGAGACCTGCAAGTATTTGTGGATGTTCCAAGCTGCTGTCTTTCCGTCATTCACCGACTCTACGGTAGTTTCGGCAGTTCCACCAATGTCACCTCCACAAAACACCCAGGGCTCGCTCGACTGGAGAGTGTGAGAGTCCACCATAGGAGTGCCAGCAGAATTTAATTTTAAAGGATGCAAAGCAGCTTTCACTATAAACACACGCAAGATCAGCGATCATCAAGCGATCATTAATTTGTACGACTAAAATGTTTTGCAGACTCTTTGGGCGATATCGTTACCTTCTTCGTCCAGCAGAGTGCAACCAAAAGCCGAGATAACAAAGTCGGCACGCAGACGTATTACCTGGTCATCGTCTTCCACCCAATTCCCGTCATCCTCTTGGTAGGTGCGGGCAAACTCAACAAATGCTATGCGAGCATTCCGAAGCACGACATTTTTGGGCGCCATAAAAGGAAGAAATTCGCATTTCTCCTCTTTGGCCAGCTCCATCTGTGAGAAGTGCCAAAGTGAAGCAAGCATACCTGTCCATTAACTAAAAATTGAGAAACTATTATAATTTACCTCCTCTGGAACAGCACGGATATTAGTAAATCCTTTCCTGAAAACGATGAAAACCTTTTTGGCACCACACCTTATCGCAGAGGTGGCACAATCAAAGGCAGTGTCTCCAGCTCCCAAAACAATAACATTGCCACGCAGTCTTGGCAATTCAGTGGATTTACAATGGCACAGACCTGCGAGCATACATGCCATTACAAAGCAATTGTTATTCAACCCTTACATAAAGAGTAAGCAACTCCGAACACCAATTTACAATGTTGTACAAACCGGCTTTGCTTCCTAGTGAAACCCTGGGAAGAAAATCTTTCGAGGTGTAAAATCCCTCTTTTTCCCCAACATGTTCGAAAACTTTCCACTTCTTGGGATTAGGCAATCCTTTGAAATATTAAATATACATAAAATATTAAGAAATATTAAACAATATAAAAGAATGAAAATGTTCTGAATATTTAAGGAGCAATATAGTGAGGAATACGATGTTTACCTATGCCAATAAATACAGCTCTAAATCCATCATTTCTCAACTTTGTTAGTGTCAAATCATCAGCGCTCAATTTCCTCCCAGTTTGAATCTGTCCGCAAAATTTGAAGTGCAATGCCAATAAGTCAAGTTGAATTTTTAAGTACGGTAAATTATTTGATTCTTCAAAAGAAAGTGGTAACCTTCACTCCCAAATCTTTAACGAGTTCAATTTCAAAATGAACGACTTCATATGGCAAACGAAACTGGGGAATTTCAATCGAACTGTGAGAAAAGCATTAAAGAAACAGATGGTAGATCACATAAACAGTTATCAAAAAATAGAATAGGTTACAATACTTAGTATTTTGTAAAACCATCCTTTGTAAAACTCCTTTCTAACAAAATATATTTGTCTATTGGATGCCCTGCTCTAAATATGTACAAATATATATTGCAATTGACATGTCTGAGCAGACAAGATGACACCTGTATGTAACTTTGTGCCTAATCTAACGTAACATGTTAGGTCTTGATTTTGCCTGCTTGAACTACAGGCAATCACTGCCAGCCTACGAACCGTAAAGAGAAGCTTACTTTCTTATTGCAGCCCTTGCAGAGCATAACATACTATTATAACATAAATAAAGAGATAAAGTGTTTTAAAATACCTTAGACCCCCGACATACTGCTCTTTTTCAAAAATAGTGATGTCAGAATAGCCAAAGCGCCCCAAGAATGTCGCACAGCTTAAACTTGCTGGTCCACAACCAACAAGTGCAATCCTGCTGTGATAGCTTTGTGGCATCATATCGGTAGGTGGCAAAAATGGAGGACGTATCTGCGCCAAGTTCATTTTTTTAAACACCTTAATTGTTAGAAAACATAAATGAGCATAAAATAAGGAAACACTGTGTGAAATCTCGATAAGCAGTGAATGCATGTTGGAAAATAACGAAATTCATTGCATGTTTGGCATTCTTAGAGGGCTAGTATGGCGTTGCATTTTACGGTGCAATGTCCCAAAGAATAAACTGCACTTATGTAAACTTCCTACCTCCACCGCAAACTGCTGTAGCCCTCCAATATTTATTGGCCCTTCCTCCGCCGCATATAAATTGCAACCACCCACGCAAAGGTCGCTGGTTGGGCAAACCATCCCGCATGTCAAACCCAAAGGATTATCGGACAGGATTGCTTTTGCCGCCCCATAATAGTTCTGCAAAATGAAACAGTATACGCTCGGGTGATTGAGTCATTGCATATTATTATGAAAGCTTGTTGAGGCACATTCTGATGTCCTCTCACCTTAGTAGAAATACTTGAAATAAATGCCTTGATGTCCAGCTGAGTTGGACAGCCCTTTTGGCATGGAGCATCGGCACACTTGAGGCATCGTGCAGCCTCTCGGAGAGCACCTCTCTCACTAAGAGTGGTGTGCTTGATATCGTCAAAGTTGTTCAACAAAGACAGATGACTCTGTGACAAAAACAAAACACATTAACAAACATAACACATTAATGAACAAGAATATGCTACATAGGAATACAAATGACAAACTTACATCACAATTCTTGCTGCTGTTGCGCTTCCAGTGTTGCTTGTTAGCTTTTGTGATAACATTAGGCAGAACTTGAGCGTGTTTGCGGATGCATGGGTTTAAGGATAAAATATTCTGAAAAATGATCAGGGTCGATGCATCACATACAGCAATTCAGATCAAGGTACAAGAATAGTTGGGGGATTTGTTTCCCTTTTGCTAACATGCACTTCCCAATTTTACGAACATGACAATGTTACGTTGAGATTGTACAATACAGCAAAAAAATGGCCACAATGAACTGATAATTTTTAAAATGCTCCCTCATAAATATCATAATAAATACTACTGGTTTACCTCAATGTCCGTGGAATGACGACTCACGTCTTTCCCACAACATGCCATTTTTCGTCGAAAAAGCAAATAATCAGCAAAAAAATCGTGAAAACTAAACTGATGTGGTAAAAGGTCGAAAATGGAGGGGACCTAGGCGACAGATACTAAAATATTCTCATACAAGGCTTGATCTTGGCACGCTGCAATTAAACTGCTGCAATTTGACCCGAAGCGAGTTTTAATGTTCGACTGGCATATAGGAATGCTCCAGATTTATAATCACAAATCAGAAAGTAATGTATCGTTCTCGGTTTGGTAATATTGGAAACCAACCGGACCTCGAGGGAAGGGGACTGACAAATTACCGACATTCAAAACACATTTAGCAACAATACAGCAATAGCTTTTGCCACCTAAAATCAGGCCTGGTAGTGAACATTTTCATCAAACAAGAATTAAATGAAAGATAAAAGGTAACTCAAGGTATGCTGATAAAACGTCACTCATAGCCAATCAAGCCATAGAAGCCTTACTGAAATGTCATTGATGAAATAACAATTGTTTGTGTAATAATCATGTGACGTCATTAGAGTAAAAAATATGGAAACGAGAGAAATTGGCTCATTATTCTCATAAATATATGCGTCAAATATATGTGTCAAAAATCACCCATGGAAAATATCAGCTTTCTATACACAAGCAGCTATGAATGACCAGCAACACAATTGTTAACAAATTTAATTGCAAGAGTAAACGATTGTAGAAAACAGAGACAGCAGCTGAACATCTACGTTAGCTGTAATGAACTTTGATTTTCTTTTTTCAAATCTCCAACAAATTCTCTATTTTCAACCATTAAATCCAACGATTTAGGTCATGCCGAAATGTAATCTATCTATTGAGATTAAAATTGATCAATGAAAACGCCGATTTCAATACAAGGGGTTCTGCAGTTCTCCACTTAGTGATGATGGAAAACATACACATAAAATCGATTGCAAAACCCAATTCTTGGGTCAAAGATGAAAAGTTGCTGAAGGACATTATAGTCAATTTCTATCAACCAGAAATGGCCAAATTGCAAACGATGATGCCTTTGCTCCATCAATTCTGATATCAGTGCGAACACAAGATACTGAAAGAAAAGTTGGGATTTTTTAAGTTCATGGTGGCATTTATCAACTTACCATCGCAAAAGCATATTGCAAAATAAAATGTTTATGTAGAGAAAGTGAACTGTATCAAACTAATATAAGCAATGTAGGAAACTAAACCATGCATGGACAAAGTCTCGATTTAAATCAAGAAAGGGGAGAACAAAAATTAGCACAGCCTTTTATTGACCAGCACAAAGGACAGCAAAAGCATTTTGAGGAGAAATATGCATTCGTGAGTTTCGACACCTCCTACAATAAGGCTACTAGTAAAACGCTGCTCAACCATCGCCACAGATTCCATATTTCACGGACTGTGACGGCATATTTACACAGTACATGATTGGTGCGATTTTCATCACAAATAGACTCCCCTCTGCTCCATTTACTCAAAAAGTGACTAATGTGCAAAATACTCCGCGAATTATGGAAAATTCTTTTGCATTGCTTGGGAATAGGCGAACTGATGATTGGGAAATGAGCTAAGTAATGGAGCACTGACTACAGGGCCTTAACGGGAGTAAGCGTAACCAGCGCGCTGCGCATAGCCGCAGCACAATACTAGAAAAACCCAAGACAATGGTGCAAGATACAAGTCAAGAATATGTAGCAATCCTATGCTAATATTTGCAATTCTTTAATTATTGAGGATATTTTCCATTGATCGACACTATTCGGCAACTGGAATGCCTCCTCATCAAGAGAATTCATCTGTGAAAAATATGGCCAAAATTCAAAATCGATTCTCGTTAGTTTTATTCATTTTGCAAATAAAAGAGATAATTTAAAGATTCGTAAAAAAGTGTCCTCAAGCATTCTTAGCATTGTGGATATCGGCTTTGGCTAAGGCAGCAAGCCTCATGGTGAACCCAAAAATATGCTACTTGTATTTACAACCAACACTACAGGCAGGGTGAAGCCAACAAATACTTAACTGGTATGATGGAAGAGTTATTGGCCCTAACGATAAAGTGATGTAAACATTTGCTTTGATGCATGGTTTTTAGTTTGAATCTAGAATGGCCTAGTCTTGAACAAATGAAACTGTTCTAATGGTCTAACAGTGTACATTTCCTAAGAACTGGATGCTTTGTATATGTCACATAAGTATCCCTAAGCCTGCGTTTCTCAACTAGTGCACTGTGGGAGTTAAAAGTAAAACAACAAAAAAAGAGCGAGATAAAATGGTGAATGTACTGTGATACCTTTTGCATACAGCACTACGTGCATACAAAAGAAAGAAAAAAAGAGCAAAGAGTTTCCTGCATTATCTTTATAGGGTTGATCTGTTCTAAGCATACTATGTACATCGCCTAAAGAAGACTTATTAAACTTAACAATTGTCAAAACATATTACGATATTTCGAATTCTGTGGACTGTTAGGAATTGCCTACAATAGTATTTCAAACATTAATTCTAAAATTGATGTGTTCTCAAGTTTCATCATTGATTTTAAATCAAGCTGCGATAATAAGCTGTCATTTTGTGTCACAATGGTATGGAATGTACAAAAAGGGCCATAAAAGAAAGTTTCCTTGCTCGGAGTTTTTCCATGTATTGGACAGTGCACGGTACATCAATGATTACCAACAATTCTAGTGTAGATTTATTGAATTGAATGGCTTAAATTTTGCTTCTCTGTTAGCACACACGAAACTACCTACAACTAAGGATGAATTCCTAACACAACAACAGGAAATGTGAAAACTAGAGGAAAGTCACAAAGACACGTAAAAGTCATTAATTAAAAAGTGAAAATTTAAAGCTAATCATAGAATTGACATTTGGTAAAACTCAGCAATTACATTTATTTTTATAATAAATATGTCACTAAATTCTTCGACTCCTCTTATTCTGCAACTGGTTAACCTGGGCTCCATTAATAAGAATTGACAACTAATGAAGAAGAAACGCATTTCTGATATTATAGCACATAGAAATAAATTTAATTTTTGCCTTCAAAATGTGCACCAATAACACAGACCACCCAATTTCATTTTTCGCACATGGGAAATTTCAGCTTTTAACAATTTTAAATGTGTGAAACAGTAGCTAAGATAAAGTTAACGTGATTTAAGGCGTAATTCTTTCACAAAACGGTAAATCAAGGGCTTCACCCAACCACTGAGTGCGAAGGGAAATATTCCGTACAGTTATGCACATTGAGCCTCTTTCCAAAAGGCATAATTTGCATCATCAAGGCTATGTAACAAGTAAATAATTTTCCAAAAGATATTTACATCGACCAACTCGCACGCACTGTAAGCTAAGTACTACGAGGGTGCAAAAACTAGGCAATTCACGAGGTGGCGTGCCAAACAAGCGGGCTTCGAAACTCTGAGCACCCCAACCGTGTAAATAAATCGAATAATTTAAGAGAATTAAAAAATAAAGCCACCACTCAGGTGAATCGCTGTCACCCTGGGATTGGCTTCACTCCATACAACTTTTGGCAAGCAATACATTACTGCTGAATAATGCACCATCCTGATAGTCTTACAGGGAACAGGAATCTGGTAAAGCAACTATGTTTATTACTTCCAGCCAAAAGCCAGATACCCAGCTCTCCCTCGCCAACACCGACTCAGTCGTCCCAAACACAGTAACCTCCTGCTGGCTACTAGGAGACAGCAAAAGAGTACATGTACAGGAAGGTGAAAGTTGGCCTACGTGCAAACTGTCCAAAATGACGTCCGCAGAAAGGCAGCAATGGAGGGAGTAGTGCATCCACGCGCATGGGTTTGCCTCGTCAATTTGTCTCATATGTGGTGAGCAAGGCGGAATCCACCGGCTCCATGCAGGATGGACACGTGAACGCCCTCATCAGCCAATCATCAATGCATGACGTGTGGTAGATGTGCATGCACGGCAAGAAACGCACTGGATCTCCCAGACTGAATTCCACCATGCAGATCACACATCTGGGTGGTAGATAAAGTAAGACAAATTTATTATTACAAGAAACGCCGCAACTTCTATATCATGCACTTTATTGTGAAATTTACATTTGTTTAAAAATGTATAATTTCAGTAATAAGAATATATACGTTTCGAAGCCACAACAATTTTTAAGGACAATATTGAAGCCTCTGTAATATTGTCATGTGACTGCAATTGTATACTCCCCTTTTATAATTTAACAACATTGTTAAAAATTAATAAAATAAAAGTCATTACACTATATTACGATTGTTAACCTTTCCTGTATTCAATAGTTTTCCTGTAGTCAAATATCATTTTGAAAGACATATTGTAATCAATATTTCAGCATGCATGAAGGATACATGCTGACATATTAGTTACAATATGTCTTTCAAAATGATATTTCAAGACATACATGTACATGGGCAACTGCATTGTCTATAGAGTATTTTTTTTTCCAAAATTGGCAGACAATGGAAGAGCATAAAACACGTTTCAATGTTTGGTCACAAAGTTCGCTTAATTGTTCCCATGTATTAGATCTGTTAAGCTTAGCCAAGTCAACAAATGCAGTCATTTTATCTGTGGACTGATATTTTATGTGGACTATTAGTTTACTTTAAAAAAAAACCTGGAAACTTTGACAGGTCATTCTGACTGGACTCACTCCTTATTTTTCTTGCTGCCGTCAAAGCTTCCTGTCGGTAAATGCTGGATCATGCCAATCCTCTGTGCAATTTTTATTTGCTCTTCTTCCGTCAGTTGGGTTGCTGGACGACTGACATTAGGCGATGGATAAAATACTGGTGCTGTCTCCTAAAAAAACAAAGTGAACAAATGTCAGAGAATGGATGGCAAAAACACAAATTTAATCAATTCAATAACAAGTTGCATGTTGAGGTGTTAACCATATTGGGCTGGAATGACTTCCATTTGTGTTGACAATAAATTGATGTCATTACTGTAAGACATGAAAATACATCCAATTCCAAAGGTGCCGTAATCAGGAATTACAATGTTAATATTTATACAATTTATTGACAACGTAGTATCAGTAAATCATGCCGCATATTCAGAAGTTTATACATCTGGAAATTGACATTTCAGTAAAGTTTGAAAAATCTAAGTCTTTAGCTAAAATAGCGACGCGTTCAGTAGCCTACTGTTTATTGCTATCCAAAAGTGCAAAAGGCCCTACAACACCTCTGTTTAGCCCCGTATTCTAAACAATCATGTCAACAACCTTCCAAAACAGCTACACCTATCCCTAAAACCGAGCATATCTATCTGGCATGTATGTTGATGATGACAAAGGTATTCATTTTGGCAATATTTGATGAAATTTTTTTAAATTCGACCTTTACTCGACTCCCGGTCATAATAATCGCACTGACACATCCTTATACTCTGTATGATTACTAATAAACATTTCGTTCAAAAAAAGGATAAAACATTTATTCTATTTGCTCCTTCCATGATTGGGGGAAATGTTTAAATTATCACTCGGGTTAGTGCCAAGGGATTCTTGCTGAATTTCCATCTAGGCAAGTTTCCGGATGTATACAAATCCCTCGTTTTCTTGCTGGAAAGAAACCAATGTTCAATAGACTGCTGTCTTTTTTGCTGAACTGCTTCCTTTTAAGTAGCGATGACGTTAGTCTCTGGGATCAGGGCATTTGCAGAATGGATCCTTAAAACAACTACACCATATCATAAGCACACATGTTTTCACCTCCATTCTTCCTCATTCATTTATTGTAGTCTATCCTCTTATCTCAATACGTCAATTGGTCCATTTCAAATTTCAAACCTGTATAAAAAAATCCAAAAGATTTATGCAAAAGTACTGTAATTTGTTTGCCAATATTTCCACAAGGCCTCTAATTTATCTTATACATTTCCTACCTGCTATGCCTATGCTAATGAGATATTCAGTCTCAGCTTAATCAATAAACACATCATGTTGATCAGTGTTGGGAAGCTAATTGGTTTATACATACATGTACATGTACACGTTTCACGCAAAGTAAAATTGATTGTGACATTTTTACTGTATGCCTCATAAAATTTGTGAGCCAAACAAGCTTCAGCAAATCAGCTAAAATTCAGATGATGCGACTGCCTTAAGTATAACAACTGAGGTACAGTACACTAAGTGACAAGCTAAGATCTACGTTTGGGTCCGATGAACCCCAGGCTTTGTCTTCAAGACCATTCCAGGGGTTTGCGAATGATGGGGAGGCTATTTTTATGGTCTCGGTTTTTTCTCCTCAATATTGTCGACTCATGGATTGCAAGAGCAGGCCCAAGCTGGGCAAATGAATTTTCCCATAATTTGAAGTGTGCTCCAAGGTCACCAGCTTAAATACATCCCTGGCAATGCGCCAACCTAGAAAAATCTAAGATGCCATTACCTCGATGATTCATAATACAGTAATTGTGCCAACATGACGTGGGTTTAGGTCTAATCCTGCTACGAAATAGAAAAAAAAGCTTTCAATTTAAACGAAATCTTCCAGGGGGTAGCGAGAGTTAAATTAGTCTATGACACATCGATCCCAGGAATAAAGCTGTTTAATTATTTACTAACAGCATAGCCATTGTGTCATGTCGACCTTGCAAGCTCAGACAATTGCTGCAATACTTAGCAAGGTTCCATTTGGCCTGGATGAACCAGATTCATCCGATATATCTAAACAGCTATAAGGTAGATTGACATCCATAGCATGGCCTACAAAGTGTTTCAACACGTCGCATATTAATAATGACGGAATTATTTGTGCAAGCAACGTGGCACAGTGCAACAGAAAGCCTATGATCTGTTTTTGGATAGATCAGCAAAATGTCAGGGATAACCATGCAATTTAGAATATAGAAATTTGTCATTACATGGTGTATGACAAACGACATCTAACAATAATGAATTTTCAATAAAGCGTTCCTGCAGTGCTCCTGCAAGAGCCTGCATTTTTTTTGCTTATATCAGCAGTGTAGTTTCTCGGCCTACTAATAGGCGTTTTCTTTAAATTCATATTATAGTGTATGTACAGTATGTAGGAATAGGTCCTAGCTATTATGCTACAAACAGCCAGAACAATAAAGCGTTGTAAGTGGATACCAACAATTCACTTTAATTCCGTACATGCATTTATGCACACCCTCATACTGCACGATATGTCAATATACATGTACATGTAATTACTGCCCATGCTGGGATTTCAGTGAAAATCCTTACATTAGATGGGGCAAAGTATTATATAGATGGTGTACTGAACAGATATTGTAAGTAGTTTTTTATATAGATGGTGTACTGAACAGATATTGTAAGTAGTTTTTTTTTGCGTGGTGAAACTTGGGATCCGTACAGAAACTGGACAGAAGACAACTGCAATAACCATTGGTTGGTGCAACGTATTTATGCACACAAGTTGCACGTTCGTTTTGGGAATGGTAGGCTACTGTATATACCTATGGCAGGAGCCACGGCATACATGTAGTACGTCCTGTCAAGGTCCAATTGTCGACTGCATGAAGCTGAAAATAATGCTATAAGCCCTGGCAACCACATGAATCTACACAAATTGTGAGTTCATATTCTATTCCATGTTGTCCCTCAGACAGCATAGGCTACAGATGTCATGTGGTGCGGATCTTAGCAGTAAACCATCGACATAATGTCACTATACTGTACGACACCGGTAGTGTTTACTTTATTATTATTTATTATTATTAGTTTAATTGCCGCACCCTTAGGGTATTATGGCAATGAATGGTTACAGCTACAGGACATGATGATTTACAGTTAGTTACTTATTAGTATCTACCTCCTTGTTGTGATCCCCCCCCCCCAAATCCTTGGACGCAATTTGGACAAGGCCCTTTGGCCAAATTTAGGGCGACATATGGCGCCATGTAAAGACACCAGTGTCAAATGACTAGTACACGTTATGGTGCTCTAAATGCAGGTTCTTACGCACCAATATGTGGCAACGGACATTAACATCAGAGAGTTGCAGTCATACTGCCAAAACAAACACTGCCCGGATTTCACACTTCCTTGAGATTATTAGGATCACAGTGGCTGCATCCGTGAAGACCTTGGGCCAGAAAATGACCAAGCTGTCACCCGTGACAGCGGTTACACAATCGTCTAAAGTTCGCTTCCTAAAGTGGTCCCTGCACTGTCCCGTCTCCCATGACTGGTCAGTCAGGGCACGAATGGTACCAAACAGGGGCCTCATATATTTTCCAGGCCTGGCACTTTACCTGGTAAGGCGGCGGAGGCCCAAGTTGATCAGCTGATGAAGTGGATTCCCTGGTCCCTCCTTCGTTCCCCCTCAACAAAGAAATATCGTCTGAGGTCGGGCTCTTCAGGCAGTTCCCCATGTCGAAGAAGCCGCTCGAGTGGCTTGAAATTCGCGAGCAATCAAACTTAGCGAAGCCCTAATCCGCATTTGTCCATCGAAGAAGCACGAAAGACGAAAATCTTGACAGAAAACTTCGCGAAATGGGCAGCCAAGAACAGATAATCATGCACGAGACGGAAACGCGTCACGAATGGCATCCTAACCAGCTAGGAGCGGCTGCCCAATTTCCCGGCATGCAGCGCGCAAATCCCAACCGTTTCGAAGAGCCCGAATAGCTGCTCCCACAATTCCTCGGCCAGAGACAAGGTTGAGGCACAGCACCGAGTATTTGATTTTGTTGCTGGTTGAATTTGCTTGTCATGCCGGTCTTCAAAGGTAAATAGCGTGCTTTTTACCCATCAAAATTGTAAATTAGGTGGTCAGCTTATCACATTGGAGGCTGAAAACCATATAATTCACTCCGACTGTTCGTACATGATCAATTTTTGAGTATTACATGTTGGGAATTGTCACCCCCAAAAGCATGGTCCTGTCATTGATTGGGTATATACAGTATGTACTAGGGCATGTACCAAATGGGAGTTAAAAACCCTCATTAATTTTCTGCTGTTGCCAGTTTTCTATTTTAGCTAGGCTGCTGGCACCCAACTTTGAATAATAGCTACATGTTTGTTAATTTTAACAACAACCACCATGAATTATGCTTGTCATCCACTACTAGGGTCACTTAAAAATTAGTGCACCACATTCATTTGCGAATTCACTTTGTATTTCACACCATTGATGTTTTTACTGCAAGTTATTGCATCCTTTAGGAATACACACCTATTTTTAAAATCTCCAGTAGTTTGATCGGCCTTGTGACATCTTCATTGGAGCAAGAGCATGCATGCCGTGCGGTAAAGATTCTGATAGGCGGGTTTGAACCACTGCAAAACAGTTCTGGCAAGGATTTCTGGAATTCAGAAGGATGGGGACTTTATGCCGAAAGGGAACACAAGGAATTCCAACTTGCATGGAAATCCTGAGGGAACTTCGTTCACCGCTGCATCGGTTCATAACGTTTCTAAATTTTGTTGTTGTGCACAGCAACGCCAGACCACGTGTCTGTGTAGATACCCCAAGCAGATAACAAAACAGCTGCTAATCAATGGGTCAAACACACCGGTCGATATGTTTACCCCGCAGGCATAGATGCTCTTGTTCCAAGGTGCTCAAGCTGTTTCATATTTTGTTGAAAAGTTATGTTCCTAAAATATGTAATAACTTACAGTACAAATATCAATGAGAGTAAAAAGCAAATTTACATAAACATTGAGGATAGTTACTTTTTAAAGTATATTTTCTCTAAAGATCTGTGCTTGCTCTCCCTTTAATAGTGAAAGTGAAGTGGTGCAAAGAGACCTACGATGACGTGGAGGTCAACACTGATGAAGTCCCTATGGTTTTCAAAGCCCAGCTGTTCGCACTAACTGGGGTGCAGCCTGAAAGACAGAAGGTCTTATTAAAAGGTGCTACATTAAAGGTAAGGGAAAGCAAGAAAATTGCAAGTTGAATTGCATCATTTTTGGTGAACTAACGGCCATGTTATAAATTTACATTCAGGACGAAGAATGGGGAAACGTAAAACTAAGAGATGCAAGTACAATATCATTAGTTCAATCTTGCTGAAGGTGCTTGCCTCGTGACTTTTGTCAATTTCATCTGGTTCTTGTGTGGATGTAGGGAGCCATGGTCTTAATGATGGGAAGCAAAGAGGAAGATGTACCTCATGAGCCAGTGCAAAAAACAGTTTTCATGGAAGATTTATCGGATCATGAATTGGCATCTGCTGTAAGCTCCTATCACAATACTGCACTCAATTTGAAAGCCTGGAAATCAACAAATGTTAAGCCACAATTATTATGTAATTTAGTTGGATTTGCCAGCTGGTCTCACGAACCTGGGAAACACTTGCTACATGAATGCCACCGTACAGTGTCTGCGAACTGTTCCGGAACTGCGTAATTCTTTGAAAAAGTGGGTGTTTAAAACATTTTCATTCATTAAATAAGAAAAAAAACTTATAACTTTTCTCGTCCCATAAGGTTTTCGGGTGGCTTCATGTTAGGTGGTACCTTGGTTCCTCCGCAGTCGGTCACTGCTGCGCTTCGGGATCTGTATGAAAACATGGACCGCACTTCAACACCAGTACCGCCCATCATCCTCTTGCAGGTGCTCCACATGGCAATCCCACGTTTTGCCGAGAAGGCAGAGCATGGTGGGTTTGTGCAGCAAGATGCCAACGAATGCTGGACTGAGTTGGTACGCATCCTACAACAAAAGTTACCCGCCCAACAATCTGGCGTTGAAGTAGCAGAAGTGGGAGCTGGCAAATATTCTAGCATCATTGATCAATATTTTGGAGGACTGTTAGACGTGACGTATCCTTAACAATGCTGCAATCTCTATACTGTTGAAGCAACATGATGTCTTTCCTTTTACTCTAAACTTTGGCAATGAACGAAACCTTAACGCCTGTTGAAAAGCTTAAAGTGTAATGAGAGTGATGAAGAGCCAGAGACATATTCGAAGGAGAATTTTTTACAATTAAGCTGCTTTATATCCCAAGGTAGAAAGTCTTATATTTACCACAAATAGTCGATAAAAGCATGATGATAATTTTGATCTCTTCATTTTCAGATGTTAAATACATGCATTCTGGATTAAAATCAGTTGAGTCGAATTGCAATGATATTTTAATATAGCATTTATACTGCCCCCTTTAGGAAATTAATACAAGAATTTGAATTGATTTTTCAGCGTATGCAAGAGATTATAACTAAAAATTCCCCCACGTTAACGAGAGATGCTCAATATACAAAAACAGTAAGAACACAGTAAAATGAACGTCAAGGTGACATGCCACAAAGACTCCTCTCCAATCACACTGCATATTTTTCAGTCTAAAATAAGCCGTCTGCCAGCCTACCTGACAATCCAGTTTGTTCGCTTCTTTTTCAAAGAAAAAGAATCCATAAATGCCAAAATCCTGAAAGTAAGAAGAAAGTGTTTTTCAAACAATTGTATTAGAAGACATTTGGTTGGATTGGTTAATCACAAATCACATTTTTCAGGATGTCAAATTTCCGCTAAACCTAGACGTTTATGACCTGTGCTCCAGTGAACTACAAACTAAACTGACACCAATGAGAACCAAATTTAAGGATTATGAGGAGAAAATGCTACTAGATGCTCAGGTAATCGTTGAAATAAGTATGAAAGTCTTATTCGATTAAAAACAAAACCTTCACTTCATGTCCGTTCTTTTGTTTAGATGAAAAATGAGAAATTGCAGAAGGGCAAAGTGCCAACTGGACCAACAAAAAAGGAACCATTTCATTTCGAAGATGGTAAGTTAAATAGCCCACAATTTGCTTTAAATTTCTACAGTGCTATAACTAATAAAATTCATGGCTTTATACAATTAGATGCTGGGTCCAACAACAGCGGTTACTACGAGCTTCAAGCTGTGTTAACGCATCGTGGCCGATCCAGTTCCAGTGGCCATTACGTAGCTTGGATTAAGAAACATAAAGGTAAAAAACTGACTCAAACAAAAAGAATAGTCACTTATGACGATAATTTACGAGACGTTTGTACTTCTAGACGAGTGGCTGAAATGTGACGACGACAAAGTCAGCACTGTTACCTCTGAAGAAATTTTAAAACTTTCCGGCGGAGGTGATACATTTTCATAAATTCGGATTTTCTGTGAATTTATGCTGGTTGGCTAATCAGGAAACCACCACTTTACTGTTTTTATTTTTAGGGGACTGGCATTGCGCATATGTGCTACTTTATGGACCACGAATTCTCGAAACTGAACTAACAGAAACAAAAATGGAAGAAGGACAGTAAAATAGACCCTAGCAGTCTCCCTATCAATTACTTATTCTTTCCTCGTCAGTTGCTATGTGCGAGGAAAAAGGGTGTTATTAACTTTTGAAAAGAATAAAATCAAAACTTTTGAATTTTATGCTTCATTCTCACTTCGTTCAACAGAAGCATGCTTCACTTGATTTTAAAGGCAGCCAACAAGTTTGATTTAACTTGCTAGTAAGTAGTGCAGGCACAAGCATTGGAACACTGATACACTAATCAACGATGTCAGTAGTTTAAATCAGATTAATTCATGAAGCTTCTTACCACTATTTTATTCTTTTCATTTTACATCAATGAGAGCTACTGCTGCATTGTCATATGTCTCTGGTGGTAACCATCTGGATGCATCAAGAGCATCAAAGACCTCCTGTAATGAAATGTAGAAAATGTATGACCACAAAAGAATTAATATTGCAAGGAAAGTACACTTGTATTTGATTTTAGAGAAGTTTCAATGTGGCTAGTGCCCAAGATGTCATTTAGAACTAATTTATTATGTCTACATTGATAGCGTAATACCTTGAACATCACCCATTCCGCAACAGGATAGATTTATATTACGGATGAACCTGTTACAAATTTAGGTTGAAAAATATAAGTCATAGCTTACTTCACATCGTTCCATGAATTCTTGATTAGATTGTTCAACGTCAAAGGCTGTGTCATGTTCTATGGATAGAGAGAATTTTAAGCAACTAGTCATGTGATGCCACAATAAATAAAATGGAAGAAAACTGACCTTCAACACTATCTGCTGCATCATAAGTGCTGGCATCGTATGTTGGAGTTGTAGGCTGTGCATTAAACATAAGTGAATATTTAGATAACCAACACACCTCTGGACCGGGATATATGAAAATTGACAAAGGAAAATCTAATCTCACCTGTTGAGCTTGGTCGGGTTGTGCATATGCGCCGTAATTATACGAAGCATAATACTGTGAATAATCGGACCAATTCTGGTAGTACCCTTGATACTGATCATATCCTGTAGTCTGATAATATTGGCTATAATCAAGGGCTGGTGTACTACCAGGCGCTGTAGTAGTTTGAGGCCTGCTGTATGATCGTAAAGTAAAATCCATTAGATTTACTGTGTAGTGTAACATATATGTAATGTCCCCAAAGTAATCTGAAAATGACATTATCCCCTACCTTTTTGGAGTTGCTAAGCTGACCCTGATTGGTTTGCCACCGAGGCCGCTGAAATTCTGCATTTGTAAAAGCGCCTGTTGCTGTTCATATTCTTCAGTGAATCTGACAAAGCCATATCCTCTGCTTCGCCCAGTTGCATCCAACACCACTATATCAAAAAACTGGTTGAATGATTGCACATAAGAAACGAGGACGAATTTTTAAATAAAGTAGCAGACTTACCTCTGGCAACTTTACAAGATGGATACCACATGGAAAACGCCTTGTATAAGGCCAAATCATCCACTTCGGGAGTTAAATCGCCAACGAATAAAGAAAACTCCTTATTGAAGGGATGACCATGATTAGCGTGATTCAATTTAAAACGTTTGGGCTGAAAGGTTCAAAGAGCCTTCGTGTTACAATCAATGGCTAATTACGTCTTTTTGAACTACAGACCCAGGTACATGCCCCAGTACAGTTATGTACATATACTTACAGGTGAACTGCTAGGAACCAGTTTACCGTTGACTCTGTGCAAAACGCGAAGGGCAACGTCCTCGCTTTCAAATTCCACAAATCCATACCCAAAAGGTTGTCTGAAACATAAATATACATGTAGGCATGTTATAGAGCGCTATTTGCAGCTAAGTTATACATCCAGGTTAGTAATCTAGGCCGTAAACTAAGGCGGGAAATAACCCTAGATTTATGTATTTGCTTACCCAGTGTATCTATTCCTCATAATTTTCACATAAATAGCGCTTTCTCCCATCGTTGTGAAGGCGGATTTGATGAAGTTCTCATCCATGTAGGTTTCAAGCTGAAACAGCACGATAACGTTATCAGAGAGGAATCACAGCACCACACATGTATTAACAAATACATTAGCTCACGTACATCTCCCATCCATAAAGTAGCAGCTTTGTTACTCATGGTTACTTCTGAATCTGGGAATCGCTCGGTTTTGATGACAAAAATATGATTTCGAAGACGTAGATCACGCTACAACAAAAACTTGCGTTCAAAATCGTCATCAAGAAGGGCAACACTTTTGGATGAAGCGCCGTTGGTTACAACGACGGGAATGACGTCATTTTTTAGAGTAGCGGGAAACTCAAATTTCTTGACGACACGTTCATCATGCACAACCACGTCGAAAAACAAACCAATTCTCTAGTGCAGGTTGGCTTCAGGTTTTGTGTAATTACAAAAAAAAATCTATCATGGCAAAATCCAAATGTTTAATGAAAACATTAAACTTTGATAAACTTTGATGAAAATATAAATTTTGATAGCCACACTGTTATAATAATCCATGTTGATAACTTGAAACAAACTATTTATTCTTCAAACTCAGGAGCTCACAAATGTGGTAATTGTTCCCTGTTAGGAGATCAATTCTGCTGAGCGAAATGGAATTCGTATTGGCCAACTTCTCTGTGACTTGTAGTTTCACAAAATGTTCAATTTCTTCTCAAATTCACTCTTGTTTTGCAGAACCACGCTCTGCTACCAATTTGTGACATGGATTATTATAACACACACACAGACTAAAACATTTTTGTAAATTTATTTTCTTTTCGTCTCATTTTTCAGGTAATGCAAATGCACATAAGACACGCGTGTGCCAATTATACCCAGGCTTATCATGGTTTTTTTTTTAATTCTCTCTCACATAATTCGACACTTTCCACATGCTCTTTAGCAGTAAAACTCAAGACTATGCAGTAATCTGCATCATCTACATCAGAATTATGAAATGCATTTATCCAAAACATCATTTTTGCTACGCAAATTACACGATTTTAAAACATTCCGAACGATTTACACTGTTTTCCATTCGATAATTTAGAATAGGCCTATATAACATTACTTGCATAAATACACTTTTAAAATACATTTTCGTCACAGACCTAACAGTAAAATGTGAGACGACCAATAACTTAAAAATAATTTCTTGCTATAAAGTTGTTGACAACATAAGTATGATTCGACACGTACAGTATGTACTGCTCAGCATAATAACATTATATTTACATCCAATTTTACACCTGTTATAAATGTATAAAGGATTTCTTTTCTTGATGCAACTAATGCATTTTGCACGCTAAATCAGACTGAGATTCTCTAATTGTAACTACAATTTAAAGTGTAAAAACAGCAAGTGTGTAAATAATATGATTGTCACCCTGACGTCAATCATTCGCCACGTAGTAAAAACGTTTTATGTATGCTTAAACTAGATTGCACCTCTGTTGTTTTTAGAAGGCACACAACTGGTGAGCCTTCTAAAAACGCTTCCTCAACGAATCAAATGTTTAAAAAACATGTCCCTGAAAGCATTCTAACAAGCATTTAGTTTATAAACACCACATCTCTAGATAAAGCCTTCAGCATAAAGGGTTCTTGATAAAAACTGAAGAATTAAAAATTATTAGTCCATATCGCACGCAATCTTTTCGGTTAGGTAAAAAGGTTCTATAGTGATTTTCATCAAAAATCGCATGATAATCTGAGTTATCTTTTCACAATACACAAGGATGTCCATGCATGTTCAACTTCAACTTATTTTTAAGTAATCTATCTTAAATTTTTTAAATAGGAACCATGCATAATGCAATTTCAATACGCATAGCCATATATTACTTTTACTAATACTCGTTTTCCGTCTGTTTTGGAGATTCAGCACCCAAAAAGCATTAAAAGAATTCGAAAAAGAATTCGATCAGCACAACTAAGAGCAACACAAATAACTTATCGTTTTCGGTAAATTCACGATATACCTCAAAAGAATTTGAAATACCAATTATCACAATCTTATTTTGTTCTTTAAAAAATATGCCATGCATCTAAAAATGGAAACTGAGCACAACAAAAGCTCGTCAATCCATCGGGAATGTTCACTTAACTGTTTACCTTTTTCAAGGCAACATCAGTCTTCACTTCATAACAATACGTCAAAGGACGAGATTGTAATCAACAGCAGGCAAAAGAAATTTCATGTTACCTATACACGCTTTACAGTGCAATTCGCAGACTAGCAGACCAGGGCATTGATATTTTTGGTGTTGAAATGGGAGGTATTTAGGTGAAATGATGGATAAAAGTAGCTAGTCGAGAGACAGGATGGACTCCGTGCTAAGTCGCTTATTGACAGGATGCTGAATCCGGGGTCCTCCTAGGTAGCTTATCGGATTGGCGAAGGACCGTTGGTTGTTAGGAAGAAATATGGGAGTGGTTCCTGCTGCTACCTTGGCTGGCCATCTCAGAATAACTGAAAAAAGTTAATTCAATAAGCATTATTGTTTCAAGATTTTAAAACGAATTCTGAATGACAGACACCAGAATGGGGCAAAGGTGATGCAGACCAGGTTCAGGTTTTGCATCGGAAGAGGCTTCCGGCACCCCATTCCGTTGCTCGTCGGGTTTCCTGGAAAGCAGATCTTGCTCCGGGTCGACTTCGATGGAAGCCTACATGACAGTATAAAAATACAAAATGCGAAAAGAATAACGCAATGAATACATCATCAACAGTGAGCGTAACATGTTTAAAAGTAGGTGTACACATACGACGACAAAAGCATGCCATGCCCATCAGCAACATCGACTAAACATGTTAGTAAATTACACGGTGGAACGACCATATCCCACTGAGATGTGAAACCGAAACTAGAACAAACCCCGAATAAACCACAGTGAGAGTGACAACAGAGCAAACATTTATTCTCTAACAAGGAACAATATAAAAATGTTGTGCGCTATTCAACAAATAACTTTCAAAAAGTTGTTGCAAACAAAGATGGCTAAACATGCTGTCTACAAACAGATTTTTAAATTTATTCAGTATATTTGATCTATGTCGTATTTATAGTCAGCAATCCAAAAAAACAGACCATTGCTGCCAGTTTGTGGAGAAAACTAATATATTGTATAAAAATTTAATTGTTTTGGAATACATAGTATATATAGATTTTTAGACATCCTGTTTTGCAAAGCTACGTGAAAGCAAGACTTTTGCAGATATGGCCTCTTATCTTAAGTCTTGTGACAAAAACAAACTATCTACTAACTCTTCAAAAAACGAACAGAAACTCAAGATGCGAGATAAACTTTAAAATCCTATCCAAAAATAAAAAACTATCAAAACTCCTACACAGTAATAAAACTACAGTACAACACTATGAAATAATAATCGTTAAATACTACGCAAAATATAAAAATAATTGGGCATAGGAAGAATGCATGCTCGACGGAGGTAAAACTAATGAATGTATGTCTAATGAATCATTGCAGGTATGAATATAGCTTAGGTTCAAAGTGCTTTGAAAAGGTTGAAATGGTACCAATTTTTTCTGAAGGTGACATTTTCACTTGCCGATCACTTGTCACGCAAATCGACTATCTTGGCACGCTACAGATTACAAATGATTTTCATAAATCTTTCATAAATCATAAATCTTGGCGTTTTCAAATATGAAATCTTGGACTAGAAGCTTTGTTAAAAATTGCCTTATGACTTCTTTTGGTGGAATAAAACTCTACCAACAAAGTAAATTTTTTTAATTATGCGACCATCCTTCATAATTCAAAAGTGCGAATTAAAAATATTTGTTAGTATCTTTGGATTAATATAATTTTTTTGCTCGCCATAATTTTGTATATTAGAGATGTTTGCAGACTAGACTAAGGAAGGTTTAGTTTTTGAAGAACTTTTATCGTGGCACTTGTCGAGAAATAAAAATATACCAAGCAAGCTGCATTTCGACTGACATGAGTTCCTTGAGGATTAAATTTATAAGGACCTAAATAGGTAGCCTACAAATGTTTGGAGGGATGGAAATTTCACGTTAATTTGTTCTACTACAAAAGATGGACAATGTTAACTTTTTATAAATGTTTCACGAAATAGCCTTTACTCCTCCCTAACTTTTCCTAGCCAAACTTAGGCTACAACAACTCTTAACAACTAAGCATATGGTTCCCCCTCAAAGATGATACTTCCTGTATTGGCGATCTGAAAGTTCCCATCAGTCTGGAAAAAAATAAAATGAGGAATGTGCAAGATCCTTCAGATCATTAAACACTGGCACAAGGAACAATTCACGTGATCAGTAAGTCATTTTGTACTAATTCTAGTATTTTTTAAATGTGGCACACTATGAATATTCAAATGTGACTTCCAAAAGATGTAGACGACCACCATAAGTCGAGTATTACTATCACGTGAACCTCCTGCTGTAAAACACGAAAACCATCACCATTTGGCATTTCTGGTGCCGTGGAGCACAGGTTAGTAGGCACAATTAGGCGCAGGTTTAAGTCGATGCACAAGGGAAAACACACAAAGGCTGGCCCATGTAAGAGGGCGTTTGGCACACAAAATTGTTATATTGCACACCTAGTTGGGGTTAAACCATCTGGAAAAGCCAGCAGCAACCAGAGCGAATTGAAAAAAAAAAACAATTGAACAGCTAAAATTAGACCCGAGGAAAATCAAATAACAGCATGCACCTGGATGAGCTTAAAACCCAACATGCGAGCGATATTGTTACCTCACTAACTGTGCTGAGCGGTGCGCGGACTCCGATCTGAGGGCTAACTTGTGGATCACGATCGCTGAATTCATCGTCGCTAATTTCTCCAAGATCGTCCATCGACTGCAAATTACAGAAGGGGGAAAACGCAAAAAAGGGTCATTCAATACCAGTACTCTTCCTCATACAAACACTGGGGATTCCTCATAGTGTTTCTAATTCCTCACTCCAAACCTATTCAGTCCATTTTCTTCATAACGTTAGAAAACGGGCAAGAACTTACAAGGACAATATAAAACTAAGGAGAAATTTGCATCAGAGCCCTACCTCGTTGTCTTCGGAAGATTTATCGAGAATTGACTCCTATTTGAAATGGAAATTTGGTCAAGAAAGTGGGAGTACCCAAAAATCAATGGGCGACAGGAAAACAGCAAAACACTATTGAGGGAAAATCTTCTCCCAGCAAATCATTTTGGAGTTTAAAGCATTCTAAGTTAAGGCACGCACCTCGGAAACAAAGTCGCCTGGGCTATATGCCGATGGATCCCAATTCATTTCTTGAGATGGTGCTTTTTTCAAAGGCGATTCTGGGTCCGATGCCGGTTCGATGTCATCTACGTGAAAGAACATGTTTACACATAATTGACAAATGTGCAAAAAAACAGCATGGCGATTCAGTTTTCAAATACCTTCGCTGTCATCCATGGGTTTCGTGTCTGCTTCAGAAGTGGGTTCTTCATTGTATTCAAGAAACGGAGTCTTGTCCTCCGGAATGAGAGACGTCTCCTCGTACGCATACAGTGGTTCAGCCTTCAATAAATTTATTTCACTCGGCTCGTGGTAATACAACCCGTTGTTATTTCTATAAACTGATAAAATATGGAAAGAAAAGTAAGCCTTGCAAGGCGCGATCAAAGGACGAAGTCACATGCAAAAACACTTACTGTGATGGTCACTGTTCTCAGCCACACCCATTCGTAGCTTCTTCGGAGGAAAACTGATGCCCTGGTCATCAAACTCTTCCTCATAGCGATACTGCTTGTCTTTCCAGTCGACTCTCCAGAGGTAAATGCCCAAAGCGATGATTAAAATTATCAAGAAAATTCCGAGCACCAAGCCCACGCCTAACGAAGCAAAGAAAATGAAAACCGAGGCTGCAGACCGGGGAGAGGAAAATGGAAAGTAAATAGTTTCTTACGTCTGGTTGTGGCTTCCGCATTACGGAATTCCAAATCACGATCCTTCTGCTTCATCACCGTGTAAGGTATTTTCGGAGGGGGCAGAGGCTTCCATTCCAGTTGCTGATACTGGAACACGAGTAGCAACTTTGGTATAAAACACATGTTTCAAGACGCTAGTTGAAGAATATTAAACTAAGCAGCATACCAAACCCGAAACGTCAGTTGAATTGCTACTGAGGCGAGAAGCTTTACCAAACGAAGCGCAGATGCTCTTGATGACATTACCAACCACCTGCGAGTTTAGACCGCCCGGGTGATAGCCATAGGCCGTGACCAGAGGATAAATGGTTAACGAATCAATGTCGATTTGCACATCTGAAATTTTAATGACAAGATTCATATCGAATTACCCACCAGTTATTAATCCTATATTAGTTGTGTACCAAAAAGCATATAAAATAATCGTTAAATAATTCTGCAATACATACTAGACAGACATCCTTTATAGTTAATGTAATTTGCAAATCGATCATCGATGTACTCCATCCCGCCGACCATGACGACATCGTTACTCTCACCGCCAAAACGAGGGTTGTTTATATCTGCGACAGCTATACGAGCCTGGCTTCGACTAACTGGAATAACCACATTATCAACCTGAAACAAGAAAAAAAAAAGTAAAGAAATTACTGCATTGCGAATCATTATCAGTATTAAGAAACCATTAGATTTTCTGTGAACGCACACTAAATGACACTTGATCCATGCTCCGGTTATATGAGATCCAGTGCCTTGTTCCGTCGAGGAATGTGTCCCCACTCGGATTTTTTACAACTGCTTGAATGACTGTAGAACATATTAAAAATTATCAAGCAAAAGATTTGGAGCATATTTTTTGATTTCGAAAGTAATAACAGAATTAGGAAAATGACGATTTACCCCTCATGCTTCCATCCTCTTCTTCAAAGAGCAGTTCACCAGAAGGGGTGAGGGAAACGAGAACATAGTTGCGCTCACTAAAAAATGAGAGGCACATTTGTACAATGTTTATGAAAGATAGGATAAAATTCCAAACAAAATGTTGGTCAACAATCTACACGTAGAACCACCTGCATTCTGAAACACTTACTCCACTTTTGAATTCACAAATAAGATAACAGCTGGCGAATCAAAGGATGCACTTGAGGAAAAGGCCAAATGAACCCAGACTTTTTGGTACGTGGAGGCGTCAGGAACAAAGCTGTATTTAACCAATGTTAGGCCGTCGAAAGATCCACCAATGTCTAAGAATACTCAGAAACGTAGTCAGACAAGTCCTCAAAAACCACCACAATCGAGAGATCAATACATACCATCACTGCAAAATTTTCCAAAATAGGATGTTCGGCCACACTCACATCTGTGCTGTACGTTATGCCAGTCTTCTATGCAGTGGCCGCCATTCTTACAGGGATCTGTGTCGCAGGACATTCTGCAATTTTTACGGAAATCTGCAGCACAAATTTCAAATTTAATTGACATGAAGATCATCATCAAATAAGCTTATAATACTATCTAATAAAAATTTCAGATTCTCCTGATAACAACAAAACAGAATGATGTGAAGATTGATTTAACAGTTACGATGTAATAAATTTTGTAAGGTAAATGACAAAAAGCAATTTAAATAAGGTTTTAGCATAAGAATCACTTACTTGCCGTCCCCGGATTTTCGTCAACCAGTCGCACCAAATTAAATACAGTTTCGCCAATTTTAAGTCCAGTCATGCAACCAATAAATCCAGGAAGAGAAAATTCCATGGTGCCCTTATCCAGGGCACCGAGGAAGATCTGCAAATAAGGTTTCGGCTCGACCGGCGGACGTGGCGGCTTGACGATTTCTAAAACATTAAATATTCAATATTGTGCCTATGATGATCTCTTGAAATGAATGAGAAAACATTAAATATACCTAACTCCTGCCCTGCGACCCAAGGATTTTGTCGATATTTGTCAGCCAATCGCAGTGGATGAGGAATGGCTGTTTCCACATCGTTTACGCGAAGCGTTGTCCGCTCGGGCTCACGGCGGACCGAGATTTGAACAGATTTTCCGTTGGTTAATTCTAGAAATAAGACGGACAGTAGTTGATAAAACGAACCGTATCCTTCATAAATCTAACAAGTTAAATTTACAAATCATCTTTCTCAAGGAATTTAATATAGCACATGTACCATTGTAGGTGACAATGCCTTGAACCAGCTGGCGGAAGGAATTAAAGGTGAACACCATTTGATTGCCATCTTGAATGTGAAGCTGCACGAAGTTATTGTACTGATCGTGTGCATACAGTAGGAGGCCTTTGGAATCGTAAGTGCGTATGTTGATTAGTATGTCTTCGGTCAGGATTGGAGGAGTATCATTCCCTTCTTGTCCATCCAACACATACAGTTGATGAAAATGACCATTTTCAGTTACAAATGTTACCCCATTGTCATTGATATCTAGCAAAAAAAAAATGTTAAAGTTTGGCCCAACCAGTATATTTGTTAAAGAGATAACACCTAACAGTAACATTGATTTAAATATAGGAGTTCAACCAATTTTTTCAAAAACATTGACATACTATTCTCGCAATGTTTCCCAGAATGAGCCAAAACGTTCGCACACTGGCAGGTATATGTGCCCCAGTACTCGTGGCATGTTGCACCATTCTTGCACGGGTTTGGATCACAGGAAGGCTTGCATCCAATCACAATTTGAGGCGTTCTTAAAATAAAAAAATTCGTTTTAACAAAGTCTAAGTGGCATTTTATGGCCATTTTGAGAAAAAGCCTCACTTCGGACTTAAGTATGAGTATAGGTTAGTCACTTCTTCATTAATGCCCAGCCCTCTGAGGCAGCCAACAAAGCCATCCTTTATATTGCTTTCTCCCAGGAATTCTCTAAAGATGTCACAGAAAAAACTAACATCAATAATCAAGATGCAACCAAATTCAGTCACATCAATGTAAATTATAAAAAAAGAATTCCTTACTGTGGCGCTCCCCCCACATACAGAGTGCCTTCGAAAATACCGAACTCTTCGTTCTTTTCCAGATCTATCATTCTCATCTCAGTGTTGATGGTAAACCTGACATGGTGTTTGTCATAGTCCACCCAAACTTGCTGCCACTCGCCGGAATTCAATGGGGTTGCGCTGCTCACGTTTACACTTTTTGGTTCGCCCCGAATAGAAAACTCGAATGACAGTTCGTTCTCTGTAGTAAACATCTCAATGTTAAGCTCCATACCTGAGATTTTTCACAATATGCATGAATGCATATATACCAGGCGTATATGTAGGCCAACAGAACTCACCATTGACTAGAAAAATCTTGAAGTGGCTATGCGAGGAATAGTGAGCTGGTTGATAAAATAGAATAGCTCGCTTGTGTGAAGTTCGAAAGCTGAAAGCTAAATCGCCAGTTTTCCAACCCGGAATCTCCAAGTAGGACTCCGACGTTTTAAACGTGATGACAAATTGCTGAGTGTCTAACCCGATGAAAAATATAAAATCAGCAAAATATTCATTAGTAGTCTATTCATATTATTCTAATCAGTACGCGATCAATTAGTCATGCCTGAATGCAAATTGGACAATGAACTCACCCATTTCCAGACATTTTAAGGGCCCCAAAGTGATTCGGCCTTCGGCATCATTAGGCAATTCGTCCGGCTGCAAAAAATACATCTCAGTGATGCCCAGCTGCTTAGGATCGTGCAGCTCTGCCTCATCCGAGCGCCACCTTTGATCGACCGCATCACAGTTGCAATATTTTGATGGATTCGAACAATTTCCGTAATCTGATATCGAAAGAAAGTAATCGATATTGATACACCTTATTTAGCACAAATAACTGTGTGGGCACCACATCAAATGACTCTAAATATGACAATTTTTTTTATGTTGTTTCTAAGTTCTGTGAAAAATAAAGACATTCTTAGCCTTGAACTGTTTGTCTAATTATTTTCTAGTTAAAACTAACCTCCACATTTACAGTGACTGTCTCGTTCGCTACCGAAGGAAGTTAAATATTTCCCTTTGTCAGAAGTGCGGAACCAAGTGAACGAACGTAGGCTGAAAAAGTAAGAGAAGCAGTATGATTCTAACATGATTTGGTTAGCCAAGACAAAGCACAGTAATATAGCACTTAAAAACAAGTTATAACCAACTATTATGCAGGCTATATCAAGGAGGTGTTGTCGATTTAACAAAAACAAGGATAGGAAAAGCAATATTTACATTAACTTTACATAAATCCTTAATTTACATAATATTTACCAGTATTTTCATTATTTGTGTCTATGCTCATTTAGAATTCAACTCTTTAGTGACTAGGTTATAATCAAGGTAGTAAAGAATCCAGCTTACCCCAAAGGGACTTTAAAGCAATCAAATTTGATCAACTGAGAACAATTTTTCGAGTGCCTGATCAGTGTTTGAAGCATGTCAGGTGTAAAATTTCTGTAGGACACTTCCATTCGAAAACTCTGCAGTCCAGCTTTACGAACCACCTGAACAGATTAGCATTAATTAAAATTCCACATATCCAAGCTGGCGACAAACGTTTTGTGATATTAAAATGTGTTAGAATCATTTCGGAGTACTGTTTCTGACGGAAGATTGGTAATAATAGTGGTTGTGGTCAGTGCATTAGCCATGTCACAATAAACGAAGGCTGGAGGATGCGGTCCATTGCCATCAATGTCTATCCTATAAACGCCCTCACGACGAAACCCAACCAGAAACAGTTCTTCACAAGTACGTCGATATTTCGCTGAAAAAGATAATTTTCTTCGTTTGAGGCAATGACAAAGACCGCAAAACTCATCAAGATGAGTAAAACTGTCTTACAGAAATGGCACGTTTGACCTGTATATCCAGTATCGGTGCAGTTGCAGAACACCTTCTTGCCTTGCATGAAGCACTTGCCCCCATGTTCACAAGCACCAGGTCTGGCGCATGGATCAACCAGCTGGCAGTTGTCCATGCTGATTTCCCCACCCTCGATTTGATCTGAATCTATCAGATTGCGCGGATCCATATACTGATTGTTTAACTTGATTTGACGCATGCACCCAACAAAACCTATAGTGTAAACAACACAAACAAAATTTAACCACAGTCAGAATAAGTCACTTTGCCAGATTCAGAAAGATGCAATGCAATTTTAACCAGTTACAGTATGAAGAAGTTTTTCAGCGTTCAGGCGGATTTCGTATTTCTAAGAT
The DNA here is from genome assembly GCA_034695085.1 of Cylindroiulus punctatus. Classification (NCBI taxonomy): domain Eukaryota; kingdom Metazoa; phylum Arthropoda; class Diplopoda; order Julida; family Julidae; genus Cylindroiulus; species Cylindroiulus punctatus. Next base: position 57,967 of record JAQFYZ010000073.1, read on the forward strand.
ACAAATCAGCTAGTTATTGTACACAAACTGTGGTGAAAATACCTCTTACCAGTCTCAGGATTCTCCATGCTGCCACCGACGTAAATCTTGTCGGAGAAAATTATTGGCACATTAATCACCTCTATCTCGCTCAGCTGATAATTCACTGTCAACCGTGCCATGCCTTTGGAGATATCCATTCTAACATTGTGCCATTTGCCATTGTTTAAGTTGCGACCTAGCTTCACAGGATAGATGGTGACGTTTTTTAGATGGCCAGCCACGATGCGGATGATGGCCGCCCCATTTTCCAAGCCCAGTTCCCAATGACTGGTGGAATTGTCGGAGGATATGCCTGAATGGGCCAAAATGGCCATTGAATAATTGGTTTTGAAATCCAGATGCAAACTGAGCCCATCCCGGCGATCAGCTGTCAGACGGATTTTTGATTCCGGGTAAAAGAATGTGACGGGCAACACATCCACTTCTTCGAAACCATACTCTGGCGGAAATAATCTACACATGACAGGTAAATGTATAATCATCGATGTTATCATTGATGACCTTGCCAAGGCACTTGTGCTAACTTATGAAAAAAAATTAATACTGGTCACATACCCATGATAGCCTGCATGATGACTGTCATGCTTTAGACGTTCCAAAATTGAGACTGTGCCAAAATAACCTTCCTTCATGGAACCAACATAATTGTTGATACTTTGGAGACCTTTAAAAGAATAAAGTGCTCACAAATTCATACAACATAACCATTTCATATAATAAAACTCCAGCAGGCCCTACAGCTAAACCAAGATGAATTTTCACATTATTACAAAAAAATCATCATCACTGAGGAATAGCAATAGCTTTTCAAGACACAAGAAATAAGATTGTGGAAATAATTCAATTTTTCAGAACGTACCAAATTTAGGAGCTTTTATAGGAACCCCACCCAAGTAAAACCTCGGATCCAAATGCAAATGATGACTGCCAGTAATTTCCAAATTGCCGTTAGGATTGTCGATGCCATCTAATGTCATCTTCAATATCTTTCCGTTGTGTAATACAGTTAAGTTGTGCCACCTATGGATGAAATATTACAACATTGAAAACTAAGATCGACCACAAACCCAGTGACTCGAGTCATTGCTCAACGATTTCCTTACTGCAAAGCATAAGGAGCATCCACAAATTGTAAGCAGCATATCATAAAATAAAAAGCAGCTCAACTGAAGTTTTGCATCAAATGATCACTTTTTAAGATCTCATATGGAAAATTTGCAGCATGCACATTTATAGAAATGTTATCGAACTGCCTTAAAAATTGATTGCAGAAACTTACCAGTCATCGTGCAAATGCTTCCCCATGGTCACAGTCAATGGACCATCTCCAAATTCAATCGCAAAATGAATAGAACCATTCTTCAAGCTGGCTGCAATATAGTTTCTGATTGGAGTCTCTCCGAATCCATAGAAAAGCACAGAATCGTCAAAAGAAGTCTGAAAACGCAAATCAATCTCAGAAGTGGCGCCTATCAACACATTTTCTGAACAGTTAAACAAAAAAACATAGTTATGATTATTTGTAAAACGATGACATTATAAACTCACCCTAAACGTTAAGCTTATTCTGGTGTGATCCGAATGTACCTTGTCAACCCAGTCGTAGATCTTGTAGCTTACATAGGAGTAGCCACGCAGAGTAACAGTTGCCAGATCTGGGGAAGGAGGACACCTTTTAAATCTCACGTAAACGACAGTAGAAAATTCATCCTAAGTATTCAAAATGTGATTCTATGCAAAACTGAACGTAGACTACCGTCAAATCCACAAACCGTCCCTTCATGGCCAGTCCCGAAGCAATCGCAAGACACCGTGTCATAGTGATTGACACACACACTTCTGTGAAGACATAAGTCATCTGTGTAGCATCTGTCTATGCACCCCTTTTGAATCTTTAAGAAGCAATGAAAATTAAAAGTTAACTTTACATAGTGAAACGTCTAGCACAAACTAATGAGGTGCTATTACCTGAGCATGTGAAAACGTTTCCAAGTGATCTATCGAATTGTTGTTCACTTTAAGAACGATATCTCCGAGACACCCGATAAACTGCTCGTACCCATACTGTCTTGCCCAAATTGTGTCATTGGGGTTCAGACCACCAAAAAACAAAACCGTCTGGACAGAGTCGCCGTGCAGGCCATAGAATCTATTGTTTTTAAGCGATTTCGAGACCATGGTTTTGGGCTGGTCATCAAGGACTATGGTTATATCTGCCGATGCTGGGTCGATCGTCAATTTTACTTTATGCCACACGTCCTGATTTAGACCTAAACATTAAAAAAATTAAAAATCCGCTGACGTATGATTCAAATTCTATTATGAAGTCTACACAATTCCTTACAATTAATTAATTAATTGTGCCCAATAAAGGAGATTACAGGGATAACAGGAATTTTTAGGGGAACTATCCAAGGATCGGCCTATGTTAATTGTAGGAAACCGCAAAAACCACAACTAGAAAAGCCAACCAATTGCTGGTGTTCTTTCTAACCACTAAGCAATCTGCTGAAAATAAGCGTTCTACAAAATTATGAAGAAGATGATGTTATGACTTCATAATGCATAAATAACTTGCACAGCACTAGGAAGAAGTAACAAAAATGTTAGTGTGTTTTGGATCTGGGAGAATCTACAGGAAAAATTTAGGGAAATTATTAAACTCAGTTATGTGCATACAGAAAACATCCACACAAAACGTACCTATTCCGATGAATAGACTCGTCACCTCATTGTCAAAAATATGATCGACCCGTAGTTTGCCCTTCTCCAATTTTATGTATAAATCGTAGCCGAGTCTATTGGGTTGGTTAAGTATTCCATGATGCACCAAAAGACCGTGGGCTATCTGAGTTCTGCGAAAACATAAAACAGCATTTAAAACGATAACTTCAAATAACCATGGATAAAATTGAAAAGCGTCACAAATTAAAGACCATTTGAAAGTAGTAATTAATGTACCTAAACTGAAATTCGAGTTCTCTTTGTTCCCGGAGCGGCCACCAGGGCCGAAGTTCTATGAAAGACTGTTTCTGGAAAAACGTGTACGAATTTTCCTGGCTCAGCTCAAATTGGTGCGATATGCAGGCAAAGCCGAGAAATGTGGCCGCAAAGATGACCGAAGCCAAAAACGAGCACAGCGCCATGCATGAAATAGCTTCAGCACCCAGTCAGTCTGAAAGGGAAAGAGATACAATTCAAATTTGTTGGTCATTGACGTACAGTAGTTCCGAAACTTCGCCGTAATTTCATCAACACTGTAGATCCAGTTAAGAACTAAAATGGGAGCCCGCGGGGCTAATCAAATGATTGACATGAGTGGGAATGCCATTAACGATACACATTAGATGCAGTCTAATTGCACGAACAGCCATTTGGCCTTATATAACTGATGCCCTCATGACATCTATTAAAGCCTATTGTATTTTCTCGCAAGCTTCGATCCAAAGTCATAAAAAACTGCCTATGCCAACAAATGTCTTGCTCCAACAAGATAAAACTAAGGATTCACAACTACTCAATTCAAACTAATTTACCAACCTAGTTGCAAACTTCTATAGCTGGTTTCATAACTTCGAAAAGCACATTTTTTGAATTTGTAAAAAAGCCACGGAGGTTCTCAACTATACAGTATGTGGGTTGTTTGGGTGCATTATGTGACTTTTAGTACACGTATAATAAGCAAACCAGCCAACGCAAACTGCAGTTTCAGGAACTAACTGAAAGCACGTCCAATAATCAAATCTGACACTGCAAAATTCAATTATTTTTCTGTTGCCATTGCTACGAGACATGCCCCTGAAGTTTCGCTTACAGGAAATATAATTCACTAATTTTTCACTTATCCGGAGCACTTACATTGATTTACCAGTCTGGCGGTCAAAAGCAATATTAAAATTTATAGTCAATAGACATTAACATTGTTTTAATAAATTCAGTCAGAAATTAAAAAGCTTGATTCCAAAGCTTATGCATGGGTATAAAATTTCGAAGAAATATTTTTTTATGATCTATCTCAGTAGCAATGAGTGCATGGTAAGAAATAAACCTACTTCATTTCTTCTAATGTCAATACCAACTTTATATTAATAAATGTCATCACTTTTCAATTTATGAATCGTTCTAGCTCATTTTTTTCACACTATAGTGTGACTTTGTCCTGTTCTGAAAAAGTTATAAAAAGTATTTAACATACTTTGAAATTTGTGGAAGCTGTATTGTAGGTCACACACGCACATTTTTACCCAGTCTGCTAATTTCACGATAACTTAATATTTTTTGCACAAGGTGACACAACGGTTAAAAGAAATTAACTCTGTTCTACCTTGAAATTAATTTGGGAATCGTTTATGCCAATATGTATGCTGTATTTGAAATTTGCTCCATGTGTACTATAAGCAAGTTTATTTTAGTTTCTGAATCCATTCTTATCGAAACATTCCATACTGTCCTTCAATAAGCAAGTAGTGATAAAAAGCATGCTGCCTTGCTCTTCGAATCAAATCCTGTTTTTATGAAAATAAGAGATACAAGTGCTATTAATTTTGTACATGATTTCGTAATAAATTTTGCTGTATTTACTTGCTACTTTATGAATTTTACATTAGCCGGAAAAGGTTGTACATGTACATGTGACTTGGCCCAATTTCCCCAATTGCGAAGACCCACACTGTTTTCACGCAAATATACTTAATAAACACATCGAAATGGATGCCGCCCACTAAGCAGATGTGACAAGATGTTGACAACAGTATACTCCAAGAATGCTTATCACTTGGATATTGACCATCTAGCAGCAATCAGTTTCCTTAGCAAACAAGAGCGTTTAATTCTGCCGTGTTCGACGTGATACTAATTCACAGAAAAAAGTACATTAATCTCAAAATCAAGCGAATTTCCGCTGTTTTGTACAGGGCATTGAATCATAGAACAAGTTAGAAGAAGTCTGCAAAGTCAGCTGGGAAAAGGGCCTAAAACCAGCACATTACGGCACATCCATCGTCCTTGATTATTAATTTGGAGGAATCCACCAAATCAACAGGCAAAAAAGCCTGAGACAAAAGAGCAGGATAGCCGTAGAGTTATCTCTAAGCAATTAGCAAGCACCTTGAATTTCCTCAAAGTGAGAATTGCAAAACCATCGCAGTTCCGAGAGTCGGGCCTAAGCCGAATGACGATGATGTAAACGAATAATCCAATAGGCAATTTTTCACCATCCCTCGCATTTGCACACAATGACTTGTGCGGCTCCATTTGCCACGCTTAATACCGAATCCTCGTTTAATACCGAACGCGGATGCCAGCACATACTGCACATATTGCACAAGATAAACCGCGGAACCGAGCCCTTGCAAACGTCAGCAATCAGCTCCTTATGAACAGCAAGTAGATCAATGTGAGAAATTTCCGGACTTGTTACCAGACTGAGACAACCTTCTGCTTACTTTTGCTTATTAATTCTTGAGTCGCTCTCAACAACACTTTACTGAAGTCCTGAAAATATTACGAGCACAGTCTTCGCCAGCATTAAATATATCACGTCATCAGCATTGATTGAGTAGTATCTTACCCAAGGCGTTCCAGGCCCGTCTGGAAGTATTTGCGTAGTGCCCCACTTCGTTCCGAAAAACAGATACGAGCACCCACGAACGGCACCCTCATTCGAGAATCTGCCACGACGTTGCAAGCGCAACTATCCTTGAACTGGAAGTAGCAATCAGAGGTGAACAAATGCTAATCCAGCTAATTAAAAACTGCTTAATTGTATGATAAAAGCCCGGCGATTCAGCCTGCCGTAAACCCCTTGGTAGGAAGTTACTTTGCTAATGTAATCCGATGAAGAAATCTGTTAAGTCAAGTGGAATCCGAATTAATACAGTCCAAAGATTCGCTCATTTAGACGAGCTCAACGGCTAAACCTACTTTCAATTTCAATTAAAAGTAGTAACCTAGAAGACAAAGTCTGAGTGCGTCTGAGAAGAAAACCCAAAATTCAGTTTGGTTACCACACTCTTGCTGGGATATGAATGCAAATCCAGACTGGGTTTTTCGGCACCCTAATCCTCGACCTTAACTTTTCTCGATCTGACAACTCATAAATGACTATATTTAGGGAAGAGTGTGATTGGAGATTAAGTTCATTACTACATCATTATCAATTTACTCTTCATTTTGCAGACACTCGCTCAGTAACTAGAACCCTTGAAAAGCCTCAAATGCAATCAATAAGTGAATTTCTTCAGCAATCGCAAACAGTAGTGTACTTTACAGTTCGATAAGAATTTCTTTCTGTTGCATACGCATACGAAGACTGCAACTTACTGAAGAGAGTCCGGAGCAATTTAAATTTGCCTCTAAAAGATGGATAAGGAACAAAAACCTGAACAATTGAAGTGGAGGCCTATCAATATACCTTCTATGTAACAATCTTCTAAGAACATAACAAAGGCGTTTGACTGCCAAACAGCAGGCCCAATAACAATGCTCATGCATAGCAAAAATTTTATTTTCGGAAATGTCAAAATCATATGTGATATATATTTAGCCAGATAACCATTGTGTTATGTGGTTTTTCTATGCCCATATCGAATGAAACTGAAATAAACGATTACTAGGCCTACTACATAGATGCATGCACATGATAACTTTTTTTAATATGAATTTCCCCAAAAGTAATGATAGGTTAATTAGATTATCAACTTTTTTATCGACATTGCTAGATTGGACCTGAAAAAAATAATTATAACCAGTTAAACTATTGATTTTAAACGCAAATGTTCAGTTGGTGCGCACTAACACGCAAAACAGCAACAATCACTAATTTGCACACATATCCCAGATTTCATTAAGCTGACAACAAATTAACCTACTTGGAGTGTTGGGAAAGAGAAAATACAACTGGACCAGGACACTAGTTTTAGAGAAAGCCACCATTTAAATTAGGGAAAGTGACACATTCTTGACCTTACTTGCTGTAATACTGAATAGTTACTGGTATGTTAGTACCTACCAACCAGAAGTGTGAATCTGTGAACTTGCCTCGAGAGACCAACATAAAGCCCAAGTCTTTAGATTTTATTGAAATATATTAGACTAAATCAGTTTAAATTAAGCCACAGAAGTGTGCATATAATACCTGAGGTTGGGAATGGATATAACCTAGAAACCGAAAAAGTTACCACAGACGACATCACCTTGACTTCAGATAATGGGATTTCCTCCTCCCCAAAAAAGAAGCTTCATTAGTTGCCAATTAATTCATCAGGCAGCGAACCTTTCCAGAACAATTATGCAATGAAGAACTAAAACACCTCTAGCACAGTAACACCTTTACAGTGACCTGCAGTAGGCTGCATGTGAGCAGAAGCAAATTCCATAAGCATAAACTAGGCGCAACTTGAATCTAAAACATGTCATGAATCCTTTTAGCCCAAATAGAAACAGAATTTCAATCCTTTAGATATCATGCGAGTGTATACATTGTCTTCAGACAAGGAAATTCCCCTATCAGACCTCAAATACAGTAAACATTTTGACAGATTTAGGCAAAGCTACATAGATGCAAATAATGGAATGATGCAATTTTCAAATATTGCATATTTGGTATTTGATAATATCTGATAACATTCTGATTACAGTACTTTGTGTCTGGGATGCGAAAATCAAAAAGTAAAGATCTGCAGGTGGCAATTTCTATGGCAAACTGTTTGAGTAACCTCAGATCAGATCTCTTTATCAAATAGTAGATTTCAATTTCAAACCATTGCAAAAATCTGAAATTGGTAGAGGTAAAACTAATTACGTAGAATAAACAGAAGTGATTCTTTAGCTGACCAGTTCATGTACTTACGCAATTTCGCTAAGCTTAATTATATCACAACCTTGGTTGTAGCAAGTAGTGCGCCCACCGTAGCAACAAGTTGATGTCTTGCCTGCCATGACACCTCATGGTCACAAAATCTAATGTTTCTTTTTTGCTGGTTGAAATGTTTCAGTGATGGAACCCGCAATACAACAGCGACGAATTGAGCATTCAAACGAACTGAACTCGGCCATCGTAATCGACACTATTTTCGCATGGACCTTTTCATTACAAACGTTCATCACAAATCAGTGACAATTACCACTCGCTGTTGTAATACAAAACGGTCTACTTTCCTGAAATAAACTGTTGAGCATGTGTATACCGATTTGGAATTTGGCTGTTCTAGAATTATGAAGGCGCTGCGAAGCAGCATGCCGTTAGTCGTTACCAAGGATACAGCACCCTTTGTTTTACTTATAACCAAAATGAAGGTAAAAAGAAGTGGATAGTGGCCATGGTTGTCTACTGATGGGAAAGCTGAAAACTGCTATACATATATAATCATCTTGACCAGTTGAGGAATGATGGTCCCAAAAACAGTTCAAGATGGCTGGCACACCATATACTTATGCACGAAATTCTGGGCGTTTTAACAAGGAAATTATCAATGATATCTTCGGTCATTATCCATATATAGGGCACCGAAATCTGGTCCTTCTGCAACACACTAAACGCTCAAATTCGTGCAAAGAAGTTGATGAAGCATCAGAAGCACATTAGACAGCTATTACCATGGCCTGCAATTTTACAGATCGAGAGCCAGGGCAGAACCTCATTTTCGAGGTGTCGTGCCTCCCACGGGCCTTGGCTTACTGCAGTATAAGCCCTGGTCAAGCCGCACATTTCAGTCATTTACCAACCCCCAAAGTTATCCACAAGCAACTCACATTTCTTCAGGCAGCTAACTCCACTTTTCGGACCTGGAGTCCAGCTTCGCCCCCCTCGGAAACCGAGCGCATTCACGGGCTGGCCGCTGCTGGTTGTTCTTCGTTATCGTTCAAAGATCTCGGCAAAAAGGCAGTCATGGAAAGCGAAAGGGTTAACACAAGCGCGAGCTGATTAAACCTGTTTGCTATCGAACAGCTGAAGCGACCTGTTGCCTGTTTGCAGAAGTTTTTTTCCTAGTCCGGAAGCTTCGTCAGTCAGCCGCTAGGGGGCGCCACCAGACCCACCCTTTGGCCCTGCCCTAACTCGCTGTAGCTGCTGAAGAAAAGGATGTAAAATAACACAAATTTGGCCCACTGGATGCACTGATCACCGTAAATCAATCGCAGTTAATAAACGGTTTCTCGGCATGAACAAATCCTCGCTTTCCGTTCGAAAAACCACCCACTTTCGCTTCCTGAACTGCCCTTGAACTGACAGTTGCTAGCGGCTCAATCCACTTCCAACCAGTTGAAACCGCTGGCCGTGACGACTTTCATTGAAAACATTAAACTCGAAGCCAGTCTGCGTCCCAGCAGTAACTAGCGAAACTATTCGCACATTTTTTTTCGGACGAAACTTATAGATTTGGGCAGCGAAATTCGAAAAACTGAACCCGTGGTGTGGGATGCTGCGCGAGTTCTACATAGGGGGCGCCACCAGTCCTGACAGCAATTCGAATTCGGAAAAGTACAAATATTAATAAACAAATAGGTAATCGAAGTAATATTGTGCTAAAACCAGAAATGGTGTAAATAGTTGTCTTATTTATAAAAAAAAAAAGAAATAAAAGAACAGCAGAAAAAACAGTCAACAGCACCCTGTATTCCCAGGCGGTCACCCATCCAGGTACTGACAGGGCCCGACGTTGCTTAACTTCGGGGATCGGACGAGAACCGGTGTTTTCAACGTGGTATGGCCGTTGACAAGAAGATACTGCTAACTACTGCAGTTATAAATCGAAAATGTATCATACCATCATAAATGAAGTAATAAAAAATAGAAATTATAAAACACTGTTGAATATACATGTAAAATAATGCAACATAATGTATATGAACCGATATAGGCATGGCCCACAATGTATATAAAACTATAACGATGAAAAGTGCATACAAAATAATTAAAAACCAATTATTTTAAAAAAAACACCTCCTAGCAGATATTCAATATCAATTTGTGTAATGCCAAGCCAAGGTATACTGTAGTTAGAAACTGACTTGCATATAATGTAATTTTTTCAAAATTCACCAACGTTTGGTCGCGACCTCAGAGCAAGCAAAGCCCAAAAACACAAAGCACATTGTCTAAGAATTCAAATGCCTAAAAAGGGAAAACACCCCAGGTAAAAAAAGGGGAAACAATAATGAGAATCCGATTTTTTTTCAAAAAGGAAAATTGTCAGTGAGTGATAACCATTTCCGGTTAAAACACGAGGAAATCGTTTAAAAGCCAAAAAATCAGTTCAAAATTTCATAATAAAATATTGAAATACTGAAAGCTGAAAGCATTACTGAATTTTCGAATCAAAAACATTTTCGATGGAATACATGCATGCGCAGTGCACATGTCTGAATATTTTATGTCACAATCTATCTAGTGTGAAATGTTTATTGGGGGAAACGGGGTCCTGGCCCTTGGAACCCTAGCCATACCACCACTATGTATTTTGAGATTATTTCTCCTTCCATTTTGTTGTAGTTTTGCAGGAAGTGTTTTGTACTTTGGGTGTCATTCTGATGTCACCGTAGTTTGCTTAATTTCATTTCTTTTCATTCTCTTTATCCATTACGTTTGCTGCAATTTCCCTGCTTCATTCTGTATATTTTAATTTACTTTCATGCGTCCTTACCTATGTAACAATTTTGCACTTCGTAAATCACCCTTCCCCACCACATGGCATCTCAGGTGCTGACTGTGGGCGTATTAAATTTTTTTATATAAAGATTGATTTTCTCCGTAATTACCAAAGTTGTTGATAAAAACATCTGGTTTTTGGCTCTTTGCAGTCCTATCGTAGTGTACTTTCATATTCCGTAATAGGATTTCAAGTGAGGAGTGAGGAGCGAGTGCGTGCAAGTGAGGAGCGAGGAAAAGTTCTATCTTTTTTAAATCAAAATTGATTTTCTCTGTAATTACCAAAGTTGTTGATAAAATCATCTGGTTTTTGGCTCTTTACATTCGTTTCTGGCACTGATGAGGCTACAGGCATGTCATGCACATGCAGTTAAGGGTCCCCGGCATATTTTCGGATTTCCTAACGTACTTTTCTGGATATCTATGCGAGGTAAAACAACCACCAGCAACCCATGGTGTCATCATGTAGCCAAAATTGGAAAAAAATACGGTATACTTCCATATTCCGTTATAGAATTTCAAGTGAGGAGTGAGGAGTGAGTGCGAGCAAGTGAGGAGCGAGGAAAAGTTTTGCCTTTTTTATATCAAAATTGATTTCATCTGTAATTACCAAAGTTGCTGATAAAATCATCTGGTTCTTGGCTCTTTACATTCGTTTCTGCCACTGATGAGGCTACAGGCATGTTATGCGCATGCAGTAAAGTTACATGCACCCATGGTGTCATCGTGTAGCCAAAATCGGAAAAAATATTTCACATTGGCAACAACATCAAAACACGCTGTAGCGCCATTTGCTCGGTGGCCATCCAACTCCCAGAGGACTCCAGTGCAGGCATCCAAGATCCAGTTCATCGAAACGGATCGTTACATGTCGGATCAATGGTGCAACACGTCGTGTTGACAAACATCCCAGCGCCCTGGAAACACCGTAGTAACGGCCATCGCACCAATGCGGTAACACTGCTGTTGCAAATTCCAAGAAAGACCATTGAGGAAGTCGTTCCTTGGAAGTGCTTGGACGCCATGACTGCGTGACACATGGACAGATGTCAGTCCAGATGGCTGATGGAGCAGGATTCTGAAGATGACGAACCGGGGTCACCCACCACGTCCCATCCAGGGTCTGATTTCGCCCTCATCGAGGCGGTCAAGAACGGTCGCTACAGGCAGGCCCAGCGCCTGCTGGAGACCGGAAGTGGGGCCGATGTTCGGGACGGACGTAGTGGGCAGACGCCCTTGATCCTCTGCTGCACGCATCTGCCCGACCCGCGGACGAGGTCAAAGTTCGTGCGCCTGCTGCTGGACGCCGGGGCCGACCCCAACCATGGCGACCGGAAGGGCACCAGCGCCATGATGCATGCCGCCATCTTGGGGCAGGTGGACACGGTCGTGCAACTGCTGGATCACGTGAGTGGATTGGTGGATGGCGCTCGAATGGTTGTGTCACGTGGGATGTCAGTCTGGCGATGGGTGACCCCTTGAAACCGCAGTTTTTTTTAAAACAAATTTCTGTCACTTTTAGTCACTTTATTATTATTATTATTATTATTATTAATTAGTCACTTTAATTGTGACTACACAAATTAAACGATGTTTGTTAATGGGACTACATTTCATTAACAAATATCGTCTAATTTTGGCAATTACTTTGGAGGAAATGGTACATTATGCCCTTCTCCGTCATGGACGCAATTGCTGGCAGTGATTGCCCCCGTTCAGGGGCAACTAAATGGAAAATATCGGTTAGGTTAGTTTTGGTAGGCTAGGTTGGGTCAGGCCAGGTCATAGGTTAGGTCGGGCACACGAAAAGCACGAAACGACGAAAAACCAGAAAAAGCATAAAAGGATCAATTTCGCCAAATAGGACAGCTAGATCCCATTCTTACATACTAGAACTGGAACGTACATATATATGTATGTTCCAACTCTTCTGTTCTAGTTTTGATCTACAGTTGAAATGTAATATTGTGTTTGGATGGGCAATATCATCCAATATGTATTGTGACATACATATTGTATACGTTCCAACTATTCTGGTCTTATACATTAGAATGGCACCTAGCTGACCCAGCTGGCAAATTCACCCTTTTTATGAATTTTTGGGGTTTTCGCGCGAAAAGTGCACTATATTCAAACACATTCTGCATTCATTCTGCAATTTTACGTCGAATATGGCAAAATATTGAAAAATTACACTATTTGACAATTTTCTATAAAAATATGCAATCTCATGGCAGTTCTTCTGACATCCAAATTCTGCATAAATGGCACATTTTTCGGTTGGATGGTGAAAAACTGGCACTATTCGACTACTATGCCTGAAATTTTTTGCTGGGTTGTTTCGTGTTTTGTATACTGTGCGCACATAATCACATTTGGATCAGGGCACGAAGTATACAAGCGGCACTGATTCCATCCATCCGTCTGCAAGACGCTGACCAATTTTTGACCATTTGGGCTCATAATCGCGCTACAAATGTTTCTGAAACTAGAGTAGAAATACGAACTGCTGAAACTGAAGGACAGCCAATCAGAGAGGTGTCGCTTATCGATTAGAGATTCCTGGTTTTTAGTTGTTGAAAGGAAAATGGCCGACGCCTCGAGTTGAAGCGCCTCCAATGTTTTTTTTTGTTGAGCTCCTTCCTCTCACCAGTGGCGCTGTATGCGAAATACTGGACTAAGTCAATCGCAAACTGGTGAATGGATTTTTGGGGGAACTACACACATGAGACACCAAGTTGTTGTGGGGACAAACATTTTATTACCGCGCAGGGGCGCATACATTGTGCAGCATGAAAGCATTACAAAACAAAAACATTATGCATGACACTGTGTATAATGGAGGCAAGTGCAAGTGGCCAGATGTCAACAGTTATGTGGACTGAGAACTAGGTTGAAACATGCAGTGGCCACAAGTGCCAAATCCCACTTGAATAAGTCCCTTAATGGGCATGAAATAAGCACGTCGACCAACTTTTGATTCTATTGGTCGGCGCTTTCAGCCCAGTTCCATCACTTCGTAGTTCTACTCTAACTTTGCACATTTCTCTTCTTCCAGCCCAGCATCGACCTGGAGCAGCAGGATGCCGAGGGCAACACGGCGCTGATGTACGCGGCGTGCTTCGGCCGCTCGGACATGGTGGCGCTGCTGCTGTCCCAGATGGGTCGCCTTCGCCAGGTGCTGCACCTGAGCCAACGCAACAGGAGTGGCCAGACGGCGCTGCAGCTAGCGGAGCGCCACGGCCACCAGGGGGTGGTGGCGGCGCTGGGCGGCGACCTGGGGGCCAAGGACCGGGGCCTGCCGCTGGTGTCCTCCTTCCCGGTCCGCTGGCGTCGCCAGACGATCGCCGGCCGAGACAGAAGGCTTCTCGAGGGCGATCCGTCGGACGGGATCCGCCGGGCCCTGCCGCGGCTGGCGTGGACCGGGGAGGACGATCCGCCGCCCCCGCAGTCCGCTTCCCACGACGAGTTCCGCAAGGTCCTCACCCTCCTCGACGCCGCCATGGACGACGAGGATCGCGACCTGCAGCCGACCCCTGACCCCGACGATCCTCCCCCGCTCGCTCGGTCCTACCACTTCCCGGTCGGCGGATTCTTCCCCCCGATCCGCCCCCTCCGCACTACGGCGCTGCCGCCCGTCGACGACGGCCCTCGGCGGGCCCGGCCCGCGGTCCAGGGCGGCGGCCGCTTTGCCGCAGGACCGTTTCCGCATCCGTTATGACCGGATCTGGGAATCCGAACGTGAACTTGCATCGGTCAGAAGTTGATTCGTGTGCCTTGCTTTGCTCAAAAATACGTGTAAATATACACCGAGACGTACTTTTTATTACCTGGAACTTTAGCTTAGTAACGCGGAAATATATGCAAATGAAATTTCCATGCAGTGAAATACATGTAATTCAAGTGGTGCCTTTTATGAACCGTCAAGAAATGCTTCAATAAAATAAACGTTTTTAACTTTCGTCTTCGTTGGAGTACTACATGCGGTGCTCTGAAGTGGATTCAAAATGTTCAATTCAATTCAACACAGTACCCTGTGCTGCGATGCCGGTTGTGATAGGACGGAGGAATCAGTCAGCACCACATTATGAGATGGACATGCACCATCCATGATGGACACATCCATCATTTATTTATTCAAGAACGTCATTAATAACAAAATTAATACATAAGTATATTCAAAATAAGCAAAAAAAGTACATTCAAGACAATAGTATGAAGTTTCTAACATATTTAAGTGTAGTTTTGATTTAAAATGCTTGCAAATTTCTAGGCATGAGTAACATGAGCATTCGAATGGTATTTTTCTGAGGTGGTGGAAGAGGAGATTCCATTCTTGTATGCCTTTAACAATATATTGTTTTAGTCAGTTCTGCTCGTATGTCTTCAATTCCTGGACAGGTTCTATTTGATATTTATGTTGTTGGCAGGTACCTTGTTGGTTTCGTTTACATCAGCGCAGGGACTGCTCCAAATGTGCACATAGGAGTTATATTTCGAATCTACTTGTCGAGTGGTCAATCTTTCTAGATTTTTTTTTGGGGGAGGGGGAGGTGGTACATTCACCAAACCTAAACTTAACAGTGAAATTGGTGATGCAGTTGCCCTCACCGTCAGGCAATCACTGCTAGCTAACGAGCCGTTAGGTTAAGACAAATTTCTGGCATTGGGCATAACATAACCAATGGGGACTCACATTGGCTAAACTGAGCTAAAAATTCATTTCTGACACAGCTGCCTTAATTACTATCAGTACAACCTCCGAGTTGTTAGAAGTTTGTCCATTGGTACCAATTATACAAGTACAAGGCAGTCTTAGTTCGATGTATTTATAGACACAATAACACAAAGCAATCATATCCGCAAACAAAAAAACGAGATATGGGGCCATCGTCCTGACATGTATCAAGAATACGGTCAACTTTTGAAAACGGTGGCCTAATTCGGCTCCACATAACACGTTGCCATCATGTCATCTATTTCCAATCAGGTCCAGTCTGTCGTCATTGCAGGAATTTTCAACTCATCACGAATTTCTGTAGTCGTCTGATGGAAATGGCTTATTAACGCCGATTTTATACCCTAATATAATTACGCATCTGTAAAAATCAATATAGTACAATATTCCTATATCACCATATGAATAAATATATAAAATGTTGGACTGAACTGACTTGAATGTACAATAGCATCATAAAAATATCTTCGCACTTGTATCGGAGAACATGTCAAGCATTGCGGTAAAACCATTGGAAACAACAGCCCTATTTACTTGTAAAAGTCCTAAACTAAAAACAAAAATTAGTTAAAAAAAAGAAAAAGAAAAAAAAAATACAGTCAACAGCACCCTGTATTCCCAGGCGGTCACCCATCCAGGTACTGACAGGGCCCGACGTTGCTTAATTTCGGGGATCGGACGAGAACCGGTGTTTTCAACGTGGTATGGCCGTTGACGATACCTGTGCGTTAACCACTGCAGTTATCAATGAAAATCAACGTAAACCTTATGATCCGTATAATAAATAACGGCAACGGTTCAGAAATTACGCATTCAGGAAATGATCAGACGAAAACTCCAATGCGAAGTTGGAGAAGTCATCGGCGAAATCCACCTCGTTGGCCAAATCGGACGACGTCCATTATCAAAAGCGCCGTTGGATCGCGCAGTCGACGGCCGGAAGAGCTCGCCAAATTCAAACCGGAATTGGAATTGCCTGTCCGTTTGTTTTCACGGTCTGCTGCTGTTCCACTTGTTCAAGCGTTCCAAAGTCGGCCAGGGGAGCCGGAAGAAATCACCGCCGAATTGCAGGAAATCGATTGACCCAATTCCACCTTGACACGGTGCCTTTTTTCGTCGTCCAGGTTGGTGGTTTTTACGAATTCAGCAAAACCGGTTCGCTGGCCTAGTCGTCCCCCAAAACTCGTCCATCAATTGGCGAGGGGGAAAGTGAATAAACGGGGGAGCGAAGAGGAGATGATGATGATGAGTTTGATCAAAATCGACTTCCTTTCTCTCCGCTTCGATCGTGTGTGCACGTGATGATTAGTCTCAATTGATTTGGGGAGGACGAAGGGCGAGCGAGAGGATCCTACACCAACATGCTCGGTTCCGTGCCAGTGTAGCAGACTTTCGGCGCGTGGATTTTGTGCATTTCGCCGATTCGAGATGAACTTCTGCACCGGATCGTCGATTATCGGATCCGTGCGATGAGGTGCTCATAGGGCGCAGACCAGGGGGCCAACGAGACGAACAGGTACGTAAACCGCCTGCCCGAGGGTTAATTTCCCACGACCACGCCGCCATTTTGAATTCTGGCCGCCATTTGCAATTTATGGGTCACGCATCGATTTTGCCCTTCACCATGTTCTCTAGTATCTCTACGTTAGGACGCATAAATTATCCCTTTCCTATTCCATCCCATCCCGAAAGATTTTGAACGCTTTTGTCATTTATCAGGTCGCCATTTTGAATCATTTTACCAGCACCGAGTCATATCCTGTCCAATCCCACCCGTCGCCATTTTGAATCTTCTCGCCATCTATCAAGGCGCCATACAGTATGCTGCTCCCATATTCGATTCAATTTCAATTCAATTTAATACACCAACAGTGAGGACTCGAGATACCATGTGTGGGGAGTTATGGCAAAACTATATAAAAAAGGAAAGGAAATGACAGCTAAATGAAATATACAGAATATGCATGAAAATTGCAAAAAACAAAATAACTAACATACATGTACATCAGAATGACATGCCACTCAAGCATACGCACTCAAGCACATCAATGTTACAGCAAAATCACAGCGAAAAGAAAGGAAAAATTAATTAAGTCGCCATTTTGTTTCCTTTCTCTGAAAGCTTGTCATCATTTTTGCATTACGATGAATTATCGCTTTCAACCATCAAGCATCTGGAGAATTTATTTTTTCTTATGCATCGAGGATTATCGAGCCTCTGCAACCCCAAACTTTTTCGTTGCATCATACCAGAAGAGTTTCCTCTATGTTACAGACAAGAATCCATGTTCCTAAATCAAGCTACCATTATGTTTCTTTCCCTAACACGTCATTATTTGGGTAACGGCATAATTGCATCGTGTTTCATTATCATGAATTTAACCACCAATTTCGTGCTTCGAATGCCCTCCCCACATTGGGATATTCCCTCGGGTCAAGCTGCCGTTTTCAATCATTACATGTACATTGTGGTCCCTCAAGTCATGTATTTTTTCTAATCAATACTCCGCATGCACTAGGTTGTTCTTTTGTGTCCATGGTGGTATGTCGAATCATTTTTCCCACCACCCCGTTGATTACAATGACGCTTCAGATGGACACTGTATACTGCTGTGAATATAGGAGCGCAGCTCAAGTCTGCACTGAATGGTAAAGAAACATGTGCAGTATAAAGGGTTTTTCAGAGCAGCATCCAACGACATTGGCGAACTTTGTCAAAGTTGGCATGGTGCAAAGTTTTCTTGGTTCTCTGAGATGTAAACTACCGTTTCTCTTCAACAATGTGGGATTTTGAGATGCTATATTGAGAGGCCATACAGCAGCATATCAGATCAGTGCTCGATTTTGGTTCCAATTTTGGATTAGGATTCCTTGATAAACCCATATGAACAAACCTGGGATTTAATCCAAACCTTAAGTGGCTTCCTCTGAGAAAGCTATAGGCGATCGATTTTTCATCTCTCGGATTTCAAGGTAAAATATTGACTTTTCTGTGAAAGAGGAAAGAAAGGCCTTCGACAGCTCTGGCATGGCAGACTTCGATGTTTTCTGCTTTCAGATGCACTATCTCCACCCTGACATAATCATCGTCGTCATCGATACCCAGATATTTTCATGTGCTACCACATGAGCCACATGAGTAGTTCTAGTGAGTGATTTACCATACACGCCATGGTGGCAGATAAATAAGCATGGTAATAAAAAAGATATTACATTGAGCCACTGTTTGTGATAGATGGGCAATTTCTGTCTTGTACAATAAGTTGTGCATTGTTTGCAACCATAACTCGTGGCTTCCATCATACATTGCTTTACTTTCACCATTAACCATGCCTCATTAAGTCCTTGCACTGACCAAAAACTTCAACAGGTCGCTGACGTCATCGTTTGGCTCGAATTTTATTTGACTGACGTCAACTTGCCAGGGAATTTATTTCATTGCCATTTCACTGTACGTTGATGCTTGGTCGTCTTCCAGGACATGTTGTTCTGAACATGTTTTCCAAAATACGACGTCAGATGCTGTGTCAGGTCACCAGCGAGATGGCGAAAGGGTGCAACGGAAATAAAACCAGGAAATTGGCGCAATTGGTGAGCTGCAATTGGGATGGCGGGCGAGATTGGCCTCGATATTAAGGCCCATGCAAGCACATACAAATTGTGGATGTGTGTGGGGAAGGGGGTGAGGGGTCGTGCAGCGATGGCTACAGGATGCAGAAAAGTGCATGGCACTTCTGGCTTGCAAATGGGACGGGAAGTGACCATGACGTCACGGCATTAACGACCACTTTGCAATCCGTTCCGAACACTGTTGTTCAGGACTTTGACTGAATCAAGATCTTTTGTCAGAGCTGGTACAAAAAGCGAACTTGCAATTTGAGGATGCCTTGCATGTTTTGCAAAAAAAGAAATTGCCACTCATCTGACACTGATATATCAATCAGTCGTTATCTGATAAAGAGATTTGTTTCGCGAAAATACTGGTCTCTGAAATTATGTATGGGAGGGGTGTTCCCTAGGTGGAATGTTGAAGGACAATGGTCAATGCCGGGGTCACCCCAAGCAACAATTTAGGCATGTTTCATGAGGCTGTAATTTGTAACGTTCAGGCGACTGGTTTTGGGCTCTTTGTCATGGTACGGTAACGCTGTAGTGGGAGTTAATTACACCGTTACAAATGTTTAAAAATAATTCCCCTCTGCTTATGAATTATTAATGGAGAAGTTGAAGGGATGCTAAAGTAACTAGTAAAGCAACACCTGGCATTTCTCTAAGAGTAAGGCATTTGGCATATTTTTGTCGCATTGTGCTCTCACAATACAAACTGTAAATTAAAATTTTAGCATTTCCCTATTGGTTTTAAAACAAAAATGTGAAAAACCGATTTAAACACACAAAAAATCCAAATTTGCTTCGGTTGTTTATCATTATCGCTATTTGAAGACTGACTCGTTTCAAATGCATTAAGCCTATAATTTTAAGTAAATACTTTTGGATTTAACTACGTTGCAATACGAATACACGATTGGATGCACGTGGACTAAGTGGGCTTCTCCTAACGACTCTCAGGCTAGCAGTGATTGCGTAGCGGTGGGGCAGCTAAAGGTTTGGGCCGTTAGTTTTTGCTATAGTTTCAAAAATCAAAATCAAAAACAAAACAAACAAAAAAGCATAAAAAGGATGAATTGCGACTGCTATAGGATAAGGGTCATGTGCTCTTTTGGAGCAGGACATTATGCATACATGTAGTTTATCCATACGTTTAATGATGTCCATTCCAAATGCTACAACCGTACCCAATTGGTATTCAACCGAATAGCATACTGTAACTACTGCTAGTGGAACATTTCAGCATACTGTTACAACCGAAAATGTTTCAAGTCTTCTAGCTTTCATTCCATCTTTCCAATCCCCTCATTTTTATGAAATGATTGTGTCACACAATCACTTACTGAGTTGCTCCTTTCCATGCCACAAAGTAGAGAAAAAGTTAACTCGAGGTTTTGAAATTAATGATTATCCAAGAATCACTGTGACTGGGGCATACAAGGTCGCGTTCCAAAATGGCGGCCTTTGGAGTTCTGGAAGGTCCTGAAAAGCGCCGCTGGCGACCTCGAACCATCAATCCTGGAAGGTTGGTCATTTGCTTTCTTGCCTTCAGTCGTTAATTACAATATATGAGATGAAGCGGACTAAGTATCTGATATAAATTGCTGGGAGTCTTTAGCACATAAGTCTGCCTTTGTGCGAGACGCCATCCGTTGGCCATTATCCCCCACCCCCACAGACAAGAAGCGATAAACCATCCCTACTAACCTTAACTTCAGCTAATTAATATTCCGCTATTTGATGACGCTTGGCGTCACTCCACATTCGAAGTCTGAAGCATCACTGCCTTCTCTTTCGTTGTCCGCCATGAGGTCAGAGGTCGTGTCGAAGATGGTATCATCTTCCAATTGCAGGTTACGATGACCGTGAAGAAGACATTTACGAATTACTGCCAATTAGCAAAGAGCGTTCATCTATAGTTGGTTCCACCTCAACATGATGTCTACGGTGCTGCCATCTGCAGGCAGGAAAGAGAAAGTATGCTTATACGCCTTATCAAAACTGCACATTCGAAGTCTGAAGCAGCAATGCCTTCTTTTTTTCGTTGTCCGCCACGAAGTCAGGGGTCGTGTCAAAGATGGTAGCATCTTCCAACGAATTACTGCTAATTAGCAAAGGGCGTTCATCTATAGCTGCTTTCACCTCAACATGATGTCTATGGTGCTGCCATCTACAGGAAAGAAAGGCAAAGTACGTGCCTATGCCTCATCAAGCTGCTTTCAACTGGTGCAAGTTATGACTTACATGTAAGTGAATGGCGTGCTATATTTAGCTTGGCAACAAAGGTGGACAAAGGTATTTGTCAAGGAGAGCGGGGACGTTGAAAAGTCCCAAAAGCATATCGAAAAGCGAGCAAACAAACGATAACGATGGGCGAGGTGAAGGCCAATGAAGCTCAATGACTTCACCAGAGAACATTACATGTGCAAGAACCTCGCGGTGTAATCAGGGGGTGGGGGCTGCACCCTCTCCAGTGCACCACTCAAGTCGGACGGGGTCCTCAAGCTGCCCCCCAAAGCACTTTGCGGATCGCGAAGAGCGCCCCTGGTGGTGAAGAGTTTCACGGTCAGTAGAGGTTAGAGCCAAGTACATGCCCTGATGTGCCTTGGAATTGACGGGAGAAAATGAACCCAAAACCACTTGAGTTAAGCCATTGTATTTCTTTCTGAAAAAATGCCAAGACAAGAACCAAACGTCAGACTTCAGACCAGGTGCAAACAAGCATCATTTGTAAAATCAGAACTGTACAAAATACAAGAATATGCAAAATTATTCAAGTGCATATGGTGGATGAACAGCTGGGGTCATGGTTTTTTTTCTTTAACATAACCTAACCAAAACTAACCTAAAACTGTTAGCATTCTGGAAAGGGTTTTGGGGTAGACAGTGGTTGGGCCAAACCACCTAAATTCGGTATTCCAAATTCAACAGGGCGCGGACGACGAAACTCAAAATTGACCCCCACATTTTGAATCCCCCGCCCTGTACACAGCTGCTCCAGCAGTG